>JAPYZD010000325.1:0-40733 GCA_030522725.1 Ichneumoninae sp. B BG-2022a | reverse complement strand
ATTATAAAAATCAATGAAAATATCATTAATAATAATTATGTATATATCAATGATAATAGTTGTAATAGTTAGATTAACTAATAATAATAATAATAAAAATAATAATAATAATAATAATAATAATAATAATATTAAAAATAATAATAATAATAATAATAATAATAATAATCATAATATATAATATTAATGATGATTATGTGATAACACTAAGTATAGTCACAATTATAATAATTATATAAATATATCATTAAATGAATTATGTAAATTGAATATTATTATATTTACTCAGTGGCTAGAGGATTTGCGCCAGAGTGGCGAGCCAGACATTGTCGTAATTCTGGTTGGTAACAAAGTAGATCTAGTAGAAGAGACTCCAACAAAAAGAGAAGTACCTTTTACCACAGCTGCTCAGTTTGCAGAAAAAAATGGTATGTTATTCAAAAAATGTATCGTTTTTATAATTAACATTGATAAGGACTTTTTTTTTCTGAATCTTCTGCGGTTAGTTCTTTTAATGTAAAGCACATTTTTGAGCATTTACTTCAAGGTTAGAATTCACGACTTATTCTTATTATTAGAAATTTACAACCAAAAAACAAAAGGAAAATTATTTATTGAAGGTTTGACTAACTTAAATTATGATATGTAGATGAAGCACAACAACAAACTACAACAACTGGTGGATTGCAACTTGCACAAGGAGGAGGATGGAAAGGCAAATTACAGACAACCCAACTAGACCAGAATATATTTCAAAATAGTACAAATCGTTGTTGTTTATAATAATCAATACATTGTTTTTTGTTAATATATACTACTGATTGCTGATCTATTCATTAGTTCTTTTACGAAAAACGTGTGGTAAAAATATTTAAACATCGCCGAAGAAAGAGTATACTGTAATGCCCAACATGACACTGGCAAGAATACCAGCACGTGATGCTGATCCACTCATTATATCCTTTGCTCCTTCTGGCGTTGAAGAAAGATTCTGAAGAATCTTCTCTGCATTATCTTTTGGCAAGCAAAGCTTCTCATCATGTGGATGAAAACCGTAATAGTTGGGTGGCGGATTATTATCAGAGTGTTTTATACAATTAGTATTGCAATCTTTGTCGGATTTTTGCGTTAAGCATGCTGCGACACTTTGAAATGTCGTAGCAGGCGTAATTTTCTTCAACTCTTCGGCTATTTTACCCATTTCACTACACTGAGACTCCATATTCTCCAATACGCACAACTTTTCAGTTGGGCACCACTTGCACATAGTTCCATCAACAGGAACCTTTTTGCACTCATCATCTGCACTCGCTGCGAAACATTTCGCTCCATCACGATAGTCAAACATATCTTCCCTATTTTTTAAATTTTTAAGATCCCGCAAATTTCCTCCAAGCGCAAGAGCAAACTTCTGCTCTGCATTTTTGCACTCAACTTGCCAATATTTTAAGCAAATATTACTACCACCATTACCACCACCATTACCACCACCATTACCACCTCCATTACCACCTTCACCACCTTCAGCGGGTGATAAGATATTCTTGGCCTTATCCGGAATGTCGAAGAGGTCTGATGATAATTTATCGGTTGAAGCTGCTGCCATCTTAGGCAAGCAAGTATTTTTTGCCTTAGGACGTATACCGTACGAATCCCAATATTTAGAGCCTGCAACAGCAGCTTCGGAACATGAATCCTTGTCTTCACATTTTGAAGAGATACAACGTAAAAGCTGGTTGCCTGTTGCACTCAGCTCGTCTGTTATTTCGTAAGGTTTTAAAAGAGTATCAATATCAGTAAGCCTTTCGCAACCGTCATTTCCGAAATTCAGACTGCAAGCATCCTTACACCATTTACAGTGTCGTAATGTTTTACACTGACTATCATCTGTCTTCGTAAAACAAGCAGCAACGTCAGGCATCTCTAGAGTATTCTTCTCCCCTTTACCAGTGCCAGATTGGCCTAGATCACGCAAAGCTTCGCCAATCATTAAGAGCGCCTGTTGTCCATTATTTTTGCAGCTGACACCCCACAGTTTTTCACAATTAAAAGCCGAATCAACTCCATAGCTCAGACATATCAACAAAACCAAAGAAAGTAGGAATTTCATCATTGTATCAATTTTCGTCAATGAATGAAGTTTGTATGTATTGTTTCAAATGAATTACCAGATCCATGTCACAAGACCTCATGATTTCTATGTTTTGTCTAATTTTGGGAATAATCAAATATTCCTATTGTTAATTATTGCAATTTTATAATAAGATCTTTTTTATTAAAATGGAAACTTAGATGCAAAGTTATTAAGATATATTAATAAACTAATTTTTTGAATATTTTCCAAAAATGTCTATTAATTTTTTAAGTTATTTTAAATCTGAGTTTATTATTATTTGCAAAATCTTTAAAAAAAATTGGAGAGAAATTTATTATATTCAGGAAACTATATTGATTCAAATTTATTGTTCATATTTTTTTTTGCAATGGCAAATTTTTGTGAGATCGTATCTTTTAATGAACATTCTTTTTTTTTTTTTCTGTGGATTTAATTTTTTATAAAAAATGATTCATGATATTTAAACAAGAACAGCAAAGTGTATAACACATTTTTTTTTATTCAATGCAATTATAAACGATATAATCAAAGTTTTATGAATTTTTAAAAATACATGAATCCACAAAACAGAACACAAATTTAAAAGTTTCAAATTACACGGAATCCTAGAAAAAACTATGCAATATCAATAAAGAAGAAATAATCGCCATTATTGCATGATGACTTGCAGTATTAGATCTCTTTGGATTTAAAATGCTAAATGCATTTTCTGGTATGTCGGCAAGATCAGCATTCAATTTGTCAGAGTATTCTGACGGCAAACACAATTGCGCAGAATAGGGCCGTATTCCGTATACGTCACGTATCTTTAGATCACTCTTTATCGGTAACGAGCATTCTCCATCACACTTCGCAGTAGTTGACAGACATTTGATGATGCCTATTGCAGTTAATGGTGATGAACCGCTAGCAGGTGGTGTATAGACACGTGCAAGTTTATCGATATCGGATGAACAAAAATCTTTCAGACTGGAAGCAATACACGTCTTTGCATTAGAACACCATCCGCAACTTAAGCCACTTGTGGTCATGATACGCTTACAGTCAGTTTCTGTTGTAGCTGAGAAGCATTGTGAGCCATCACTAAAAGGCAAGGTTTTGTGTTCACCACTTTGCGAAATAGCCAAATCTTTCTTGTAACTAGTATACCATTGGGTTGACATAGAAAGAATGAGAAGCTGTGCTGCATTTTTGCATGGTGCTCCCCACAATTCAACACAGAGAGCATCGATTACACTAGTTCCATTATACATAACTTTCTTCGCTTCTGAAAAGAGGTAATCTGATGTAACTGGATTAGGTGCAGCTGGCAAACCACGAGCAATTGCACCAGGAGGATCGCGGATGACTGGAGATAGAAACGGGACTAAAGCGGGGACGTCAGTTGTTGAGGCGTGAGCCGAATCTAATGTAATTAGCACTGGGTCTGAAGCCGCTGAGTCGATTACGGGGTCTGCACTGATTTCAAGAAAATTCTTCGCTCCGACAGGAACGGTTAATAAATCGATATTCGACTCAAATTCTTTGGGAATACATGGCGATGCTGTTCGCGAGTTATATCGAAGTCCGTATAAGCTAAGATTGTCTGTACTGACAAAACATTCGGCATTCTCACACTTAGGTTCCATTAAACAGGTCATGATCTTGTTTAAAGTCAGACCAGATATTAAAGCATCAATTTTGCCATCATAAGATTTTTTGCGGCTAAATACAGGTTCCATGCTTTTTAAAATACAATTATCGTTACTCCATAAGCAATTGCTTTTAGCATCGCAATCTTTCTTTTGATTAATGTCAAAACAAACTGCTGCATCTGTTACAGATAAAGTCTTTTGTTCTGTTGGTATGTGTTGAATGCCTGATTTGTTTTGGGATGCTTGAAGTTGAAGTGCTCTGCCTATTGACAAATAAATCTCTTGCGCTGAATTAGTGCAATTAACGTTCCACAAATTTTCGCAGAATGTTGAAGCGTTTCCGCACGCAATAAGCCCGAAAAAGATCAAAATAGAAAATTGCATTGAGAACAGAAAACCTGATTAATAATAATCACCGGTAAATTTTATAATCATAGTGGTAATGATCGGTAAATTTGCAATAAATTAATAAGCAAGCAATAGTGAATCTAGTAACGTTAAACGGTTTGCAGAAATTAATATTTCAGTTTTTTATCAACTAGTGTTTTTCATTATTATTGCATTAATTTCAACTAAAGAGATGTTAAAAATTCACATTACTATAAAACACTTAACAACACAAAAAAGTTTGGATTACAATAATGAGAATACATTGATATTTTATAAAAATAATATTTGAAAAAAAATTAGACATTTTAATGTTTGGAGACCGAATAAATATAAAATACAATTAATATTGAGCATGGAATGATTCATTATTCCATAATTTTTCAGTAAAGCAAATAATTCAATTTTGTCTAAATTGGCTCTTGCCTTAAGGATTTCTTGCAACATTTAAAGAGTGTTTTTTTTTTTTCACATAAATATTTTGGTTCTATATATATTGAAAGTTTATGAAGTTTATTTTTTCAAAATAAATTTTTATAAAAATTTAATAAATAGATGCAATTATCAAAAAATTGTCATTGTCTAAATACACTAGAATTTTCATGCCATTATCTATTGAGGATTTAAAAAAAAAAAAATTTTATTTTTGTTATTTTTTTTTTTCATTTAATCAATAATTGATAAAACCATTTAAGTTGTGAATATTTGAATAAAATAATTTAATGAAAAATAATGCAATTGGCAAATTTTTAAAAAAATTTATTGATTTAAAATATTTGAAGAATAATTAGTTTTTTTTATTAGTAAGTATACTAGCATTAATTTATGTAAGTAACATTATGAGAATCAAAAAATTGTCCTTATTTGCTAAAATATGTTATTGTAGTCAACTGACAATTTATGATTTGACTAAGTTACCGAATCGGATGTAAAAACACACAAAATTTGGTTTTTTATAGTAGAAATCTTACACGAATATTACTCAAGCATAAGATGTGAATCTGGCTGGTACAATATCTGAACACTTCACGACTCTATACGGTAATCCTAAGATGCGTCGTCAAAATTAACTTGGCAAATAAATATATTATTATGTCAAAGCCAAGAAATTATTAACCGATATAATGGCGGTAATCTAATTTAAAATTTAAAAATAAAAGTTAAAAAACATAGACTTAAAAAGACATGACATTAAATCTAAGCATTAATCAAAGCTAACATAGCAATTGCAGTACTCATGATAACTCCGGACTGAGTGCTCGCATTGGTGTTAGGCATAGCCAATATATTTCGTGCTCCTTTAGGCGCAGCAATTAAATCTGCATGCATTTTCTCAGTAAATGCTGTAGGCAAATATAACTGATCAGTCTTTGGGCGTAACCCATAGAAATCAGGTATCTTGACATCTTTCTTTGCTGGTACCTTACATACTGCTGAATCTTTATCAGTTGAAATTATGCAAGTTGCAATATCCTTCACCATTGAGTCTGTTCCATGCTCGTAGCTCAGTTTCAATTGATCTTCAATATCTCTCATTAACAGACAGTGCTCGGGAGCGGAAGACACCATGCACTTATGTTGAATTTCACACCATGAGCATTTCACGGCGTTAGTCGTGGCTTCACATGTTGTCTTATCAGTTAATAAGAAACACTTTGCACCATCAGTGAAGGGCAGAGTTGGGAGTTCTGACTTCTTAAGACCCTTGGCTGGTTCAGGTGCTAGTTTACGTAAAGCCAATCCTAATGAAACTACGAGAGCTTGCATGTTATTTTTGCATGGTGTCTCCCATGCAAATTGGCAAACCTCCTGAATATTTATGTCGAGCGGAAAGAATCTTTTTGCAGCTGTTGGTATTGTAATAATATCGGTAGCAAATTTCGCAACACCGGTATTCGGAATACAAATACTGGCTGGAGTTGGTCTAAAACCAAACGAATCAGGAACATTGCTCAATGCTTTGCATGTGCCAGAGCAAGCAGATACATCCTTCGCCAAACATTTTAAAGCGGCGCCATAAGTTAAGGTCTGTCCTGACGCGGTAACGGAATCAAGATAACTCTGATATTGGGGAATTTTCGTACATTCATCCTTCATGCCCTTTAAAACACAGACGTTATCAGCAGTTCCACACCAATGACATAGATTAGCATCACATTCACCCTGATTAGTTGCATCAAAACATGTTGAACTTCCAGTGACAGGTAAAGTCCTCCTTTCGTTTAACTTGACAGTTCCTGGTCCAGAGACTAGGGCTGCTTGAATTACAAGACTTTTAGCAACTGCTAAATACATTCCTTGGGCTGCATTTGCGCACTCTGTGCCCCAATAAGATTGGCAATCTTTCACATCGCCGGCGGCACCAAGTGCTGCAGTTGAAATAGCTGATATTAATAGTGCTCTAAACAACATTGTTTGATTAGTTGCTGCAGCTGTTAGAAAATGCAGAACTGTTAACCGGTCCTGCCGGTGTCATGCAGATCGAGACACCGGCGTGGGAATTTAATATATTCAAATCTTGATTAAATTTATATTATTTTACCGGCTCTTCCAATCATGTTTTCTTACACGGGTTTCCGCATAAGTCGCTCATCATGTGTGATTGGTCATTATGATTGAGTGAATGATTTATGTCATAATTTTTTTCAGTTTTTGGTAAACGGCTTAAGCCAAAGTGTTGAATAAAAATCTGTTAAGCGAGGTACTAATGTTGCAATTTGAATATCTATAACAATCCAATCAAATTCACTATATTAAGTGGTCATATTATACTTATTCAATTTGGTAATTTATTCTAGACTATTATGCTCTTTTTAAGAATATGAATTCATAAAAAAAAGAATTTAATTAAGTTTAATCAGGTAAACATTTATTTCAATTCAAGTTTCTTAAGTTTTAAATTTTTTTAATGAGACAAATTTCTATTTATCCATGAAAATTGCTTTCATTTTGAAGAGAACATTCGAAATGAAAAATATTTGTTAATTGAATTATCTTTATGTAAAAAATTTTTATCATCACATAATTAAATAGTCAATTATTGCAATATATAAAATTGTCTACATTACGTAAGAGGTCTTTATATTTAATATTAGATTTCATAATCTTTCAGCATTCATCATATTTCGTTTTTCAAGTTTCTGCGACAATAAATAATATTATACAGAGGCATCAAACTTTGCCGCAATTTCCTACTTAAATGCTATAATAAAAATAGCTTGCTTAATAGATTTTTTTTTTAAATAGTAAAATGAATGAAAAAAATTTTGAAGCAATACTTCCTCAGATGTGCTTTATATTTTTTTCTAATGCAATCCACACATTATTAGTGGCAATAAGCACCACATCAGTTCTGCGTCAATTATAGTGTGGCGACAGTGGCAATAATGATAAGTATATGCAATATTATATTCACGTTAAATCAAAATTTGTATATGAAAAAATTTTTAAAAATGATGCTAACATGCACAAGTTTTAATAACCTTTTTTGTTAGACGCGTTAAAATTTTATCTCAAAAAGCGAATTTAGTTTATTAGTTTCATGCAATGTCTAAATGCAGTAAAAAGTGCTTAACACACACAAGATTTAAATAAAATTATTTTTTAACAACTTTTTTTCAGATTTATACAAACATTTTGTACAATTTTCTGTAAATAGTGAAAATTATAAATTTCAGGAGAGCTTCAATGATACATTATAAACGAGATACTTTGAAGTTTTTTTTTTTAATGTTGCTTCCCGGAGGCTCGGTATTACCTCGAGCTATACCTGTAGCTTTAGCATCGGGTGCATTCTGCTTCTTTTTGCTTTATTTTGGATGGTTACCACAAAGAAATAGCGCTCTTGCATCGGCTTTAATGGCACATCCTAGTCCCTATGCATTTTTTCTTCAAGTATGTTAATTCAATGAGGAGTAGTTATTTACAGGTTGCAGCACTAATAATTGCATTCCACACAAATAGTGCGTATCAACGATTTTGGGAAGCACGGAGTCAATTACAAAATATGTCGTCATATTGGGGCGACGCTGCCTCACACATTGTTGCTTTTGATGAATTACCAATATATAATCCTGAAAATGCAAATCAACAATCCGTTGTGACTGATTGCTACAAATTTCGGTCTAAGATGTTGCATTATTTTTCATTGTTGCATGCTGTATGCATTCATTATTTGTTAAATAAAGACACAAAAGGTCTGAAACTAGAAATACTCGGAGGTCTAAATAAAGAGGAATTGTCAGATCTGACCATTGTTACTGATCATTCTTTTCTAGTACAATATTGGATAAATCAAGCACTAGCGAGACGTTTAGTCCTTGAAGGTGGTCTAACTGTTGGTGGTCCAGTCTTATCCAGAACATGGCAATTATTGTATCTGGGAATGGTTTCGTACAATCAAGCTTGCAAAATTGAGGATACTCCTTTTCCTTTTCCATACATACAATTAATGTATTTATTCGACATATCTGTAATGATTTTGACACCTATTGTTATTGCTAGTTGGGTTCCTCATATACCTTTTGCAGTTTGTTTGAGTTTTCTCATTGTTTTGTCTTTTCATTCTTTATTTCAAGCTGCATATTTGATGGAATCGCCTTTTGGGCAACGACCCAACGATCTCCCACTTTTAGATTTACATCACGATTTCATATCTCGTTTGAAAATATTAATCGATACAAGTACAGCTACAGAGTTATATACTTCAGTTCTAAATTCTGTTAAGCTAAATCAGACATCAATGACTAATTTACAAGTTGCACTCTGGCCTATCGGTCAAACCCCAGTAATAACTGAGCTCTCATCTACAGACTTGAAACTTCCCCGTACAAGCGACGTGAGGCGTACTCGTTTACGCACGTCAAATTTGGAACAGAAAAATGAACCTTCAACAGTTGCAAGCTCATTGGATGTCTCACGAAATGCCGTTCTGTCATGTGACGCTGGACTGCCAGTAGCGTCTTTTAGGCGTATAGGATCAAGTAATATGGTTCAAAATGATAAGCGGGTGCCAAATATTTCAAATAATAAAATTGACCTTATGCCTCAACAGGACATACAAAAGCGAATTGAGGCACTAAGAGAGGAGGCACAACAATAATTATGTTCAATATGCGTTTAAAAAAAGTTGACGCAATGTTCTAATAGGACACATAAAAGTGAAATGAGGCAATAAGTTAGGCAAAACAATGAAGTTTTGTTGAGTATACGCTAATTCTGAAGCAAGGTATATACAAGAGGGCTTTAAGGTTGAATGAAGCAAAAATAAAGATTTAGTTCGAAAGAGACAGTTTGAGGCAACAAGAGCCACTTTTCAGATGACATTAAATAAAATTCATATTTAAA
The DNA here is from genome assembly GCA_030522725.1 of Ichneumoninae sp. B BG-2022a. Lineage (NCBI taxonomy): Eukaryota > Metazoa > Arthropoda > Insecta > Hymenoptera > Ichneumonidae > Ichneumoninae sp. B BG-2022a. The sequence goes on along the minus strand of JAPYZD010000325.1, from coordinate 31,250 downwards.
TAAAGTAGCCTAAAAGGATGCAATAATTTGTTCAATGTCCTACTTCAATATTTGATAAGATGATAAAAAGTCCTTAAAGCATTCATGACAAATAAATTCAGTTATTGGCACAACAGTTCGTGTCATTGATATCGCCTCACGATTGTTGAGTTGTGAGGCGACAAGTCACATTGAACAAACCTTATAGATTGAAGATGCGGACCTGTTAACAGCAATGGCCCCTAAACCTGACAAAAAAGCTGAAAAGGGTCAACAAAAAGCTGTTGAGAAACAAAAAGCAAAAATAGCAGAAGACAAAACCTTTGGTTTAAAAAATAAAAATAAATCAAAAGCAGTACAAAAGTAAGCGAAGTTTTTTTTTTTTTTTGATTGGATAATTTGTATTTAAAAAATTTTCAGATTTATAAAAGGAATTCATAATGCAGCAAAAGGTCAACAGAATGTTAGTGATCAAGTTCTTCGACAAAAAGAACTTGAACAAAAAGAAGAAAAAAAAAAACAACTACAACAAGTAAATAAATCTTATAAGAATTATTATTAATTTTTAGGCAGCATTAATGTCTAGCCTTTTTAAAGGAACGGAAAATATTAAAAAGATTAGTGAGAGTACAGCAAAACGAACGGATCCAAAATCAATCAAAGCAGATCAAGTTATTGATCTTTATACAGATCAACGTGATCAACGACGTAAGTTTTTAAAAAATTTGCAAAATAATAGATGATACAATGGAAAATTGGGACATGGAAAAATTACAAGAAGTAATAAGAACAAAACATGGTTCTAATGAAGTTAAACCAACAGAGATAGTTTGCAAATATTTTTTAGATGCTTTAGAAAAACGGGTATGTTCTCAAAAAAAATATTAATTTTTTTTAATTTATTTATATAGCAATATGGTTGGTTTTGGTCATGTCCCAATGGTGGAGATATCTGTAAATATCGACATTGTCTTCCACCTGGTAATTTAAATATAAAATAATAATTCAAATTCAGGATATGTTTTAAAGAGAGAAATGATATCAGAAGATATTGATAATTACGAAGATGAAGAACCAATTGAAGATATTATAGAACGAGAAAGAGTAGCTTTACCACCAGGTGGAACAAAAGTAACCTTAGAAACTTTTCTGAATTGGTAATTTGATTTAAAAATTTTTTATTTTTTTTCTCAGGAAAGCCAAAAAAGAAAAAGAAAGAAAAGAATTAATAGAAGAAGCAAGAATTGCTGAAACCAAAAAAACTGGTGGTACAGGTTTACATTTGTTATCTGGAAAAGATCTATTCTCTTATGATCCAGAATTATTCATAGATGATGCAGCTGCAGCTAGTGAAGATGATTATCAAGAAGATGATGAATATTGGAAAAATATTATAAATGAAAATCAAGCAACTTTAGATGCTGCCAATTTAATAGCTAATTCAGAATCCTCAAAACAAATTTTTATAAATGAAGAAAAAATATTTTTAGATGAAGAAAATGTTGTAAGTTATATTTTAAAATTATTTTTTAGAATATTGATGAAGTTGATTTTTAATTTGAATATACTTTATCATATATATAAATTACCTTTTTTTTTTTTTTTTTTTATATATTTTAACTCAAAATTTAACCAATTTTGTAATTTTAGTTTTTTTAATTCTAATTATTTTAAAAACCTAATTTTGTAAAATCAAATGTAGATTTTATGTCCGATTAATTTTAAATATTAGAATTTTTTATTTTCTGTAATAATGAAAAAATATTTAACTTTAAATAATGATTTTGTAAGGCGGGAGTTTTTAAAAGCAGTATAATTTTAATGTGTATTTAAAAAAAAAATAATATTTTTTATTGAACAACACCACCACCTTGACTAACATATAAAGTTATCAGATCCCCCTTAAATAATAATTATTTTTTTATAATTTTTTCATTACCTGTCTAAAATGCAACCAAGTAAATCTATCATGTTGTAATCCTAATCTTGGAAGACTACAAGCAATTGTTGCATATTTATGATGAACAGTACAATTTATACCGAGTAATTTATGCGCATCATTAACATCACCTATAAAAATTTAAAAGTATTAAATTTTACCTAAAACATTAGCCTTATATTTTGAACGACTAACTGAGATATCTATACCAGTAAATTCTGTATTTATATGAGACCATTGGGGAAAAAAAATTTCTAAAAAAAAAAAATTATATAAATAAATATTACCTCTGTTTTCTTGTAATCTTTCTGTAGTTGTTTGTTGATAAGAATCTAATGAATACCTAAAAAAAATTGATTATTTTAAAAATTAATTTTACCAAGTAGCATTGTCTCTTTCTAATTCACAAAATTGACCATAATTTGAATTTGGTGGATTTATAAAATAAATTGGTAGCCATTTAATGGAATTAATATCTGTTAATCCAAATCCATTTGATAAATTTACAGATATTTCTAGATAATCATCAGTATTAATTTTTGGGACATTTGCTGTACTTGCAACCATAAGTTCATCACCATGAAACCGACAAAGATCTCTCTGAATCCAAATATTACGACGTGAATATTTTTTTTGTGTTTGAAAACGAAAATAAACTTCATATTCTCGTTTTCTATTATTTTTTCTTAAATCAAAGTTATTATTATTTTTATCATAACATAATGGATCCTTATGAGGAGATATATTTTGTTCAATGTTGCTATTGTTTTTCACAAATTCAGATTGTACAACCTCATTTACTGGCGGGGTTGTATGATAACCAAATGAATAACCCAACTGCGAACATTTTCCATTGCATGACGAAAGAACCTACAAATTTTTAAAAAAATTTTATTTGCTCACCTTAGAATAAATTAAATAATCACAACGTACTTGGCCGGGAGTTGATGTGAATAGCGGCTGTATGCTAATTGTAACATGTTTTAATTCTAATTGATCATTATAAGTTCTTATAAAATTATCGGCTATGGGCTGACATAAATTTATTAATGTTGAGTAAAATCTCATAAACCAATGAGGGCATGTCGACATACATCGAGTCAATGTTATGTCGAATATAAAAGGTATAAGATGTGGAAGAATTTCTGGATGTAAAAATATATAATCATTTTGAGTTGACCCAACTATATCATACTCTATCTCCTTGTTCTTCCATATTGTTTTATTATTATTTATTTTTTTCTTTACGAGTGGTGATGTCTTAATAATAGTATTAGCCAAGGAGTATGTTATGTCATTGTATTCGTCAAATTGTTTTTTCGGTGAGACGACGGCAGCATTGCTTCGATCTGTGCAGAATAACCCAAACATTAAAGCTTCTTGATTACGTGTCTGCTACCAGAAAATGGAAACAGCAATTGCTAAGCTCTATAATATGGCTATGTATGACTCACTACTTGTTGTGGATTCTGTACTGTTTTTAAAGGGTGTATTTTCATTCTTTTTTTTACGTCCACTAGACGACCCATCAGGACGACGATAACTAGAACCAATCCTAGGTATTATCTCTGCTGCTCGACCCGTATTAATGTGAGGGGTGGTATCCATTTTTGAAGGCCTTCCAAAAATTCTCTTGGGAGTTATTGTCAAAGTTTCACGTATCGAAGCTGCAACATCAACATAAACTAGATCGACTATTTTCTCAGAGGATGTGTCACCACCATAAGGCATCTGAGAATTTCCCATTAAATGTCAACCGATAGAAAAAAAAATTTTACTTTATATGACAGAGCAATAGAACTATAATTCAGAATTACTCAACGTCACGGCATGTGTTACGCGGCTGAACATTTCCACTTTATAAAATTAATATATTCCTTCATCTCCAATAGGAACAGATTAAGACCGTCCCAGGAATTAATTCTTTAAGAGAAAGAATGGAATCTTCCCTGCAGGATATGGAGGGACAACAACAACAACAAGTAAGCTATATGATAACTTATTAATTTTATAGGCGCAACAAGATGCTATGAAAAAGAAAGCACAAGAAGAGTAAGTAAAGCGATTCACTTCGTTGAAAATAAAACATGTTTGAGAAAGGGAGTACAGAAATTTGATAAAATCCCCTCCATATATCAGAGCGATAGCGGAGATGAAACTTAACATACTTAAGGCAGCTCTAGAGCCTGAAGCGTTCGAGCGCTGTAAGCACGAATGTTATAATGTAACTTCATGGCAGTGAAAAGAGTTGAATTGGTTAAACCTCAGAAAGCGTTAGCCGCTGAAAATTATATACTTCAAGTAAGTCAGACAAAAACACTAGGTAGAAGGTCTTGAAAAAAATTTTACGACAAACTTAGTTTCATAGTTAGTTCAAACTGGGAGACAACAAAGCAAAATTAATAGTGACTCTGTTCGTATGATTTTGGAGAAGTTTACTGAAATGTCGAATACTAGTAATCGAAAAATTGAGGTTAGCCGATAATTAGAATGACTTTTGCTTCGCAGTTTAGGAGAAAATATCATGATACCGATGACGATGATGATGATCTTTAATTTGCATGCTTATTATATCTGACTTATAAACGAACCTAATAGTCCCATTCATTGTTACGGAAGATTAACAAATTCCTGATTTTTTTGCAAAGCATGATGCACAATGCCCTCCGATCGACAGCGAAGCGGCGACTCATGGTCAAAGCATCAGGTTGCTTCTCGAGTAATTCTGCAGCAGCAGCAGCACCAGCAAAACCCAGTCAACCTGTACAGGAGCAACAGGGTAATGAAGCCTCCAAAGTAAAAGCAGAGGGCAAACCTGTTGTTTCTTCATCAAAACTGTCGCCACAACAGACATCCAAGGTATTCACCTCTGGTGCCGCAGAATATGATGTATTTATTATGGGGGGGGGTGTAACCGGTTCTGCTCTACTTTATGAGCTTGCAAAATTCACCGGTAAACCAAGAGATTTATACAATTCAAACATTTCAGATTTAAAAAAGATAACCCTGGTGGACCGTAGATCGGACTTTGCTCTCGTAGCATCAGGCCCCAACAATAACTCGCAAACAATACACTGCGGTAAAATTAGTGCATGTTTCTACTCAGTAAACTTGATTTATCGTATAAAAGTGGAAGATTCCAGACTTAAACATCAGGCGACATAGAAACTAACTACACTGTTGAGAAGGCCAAGTCTGTCAAGCGGTTTGCAGATATGCTGCGAAATTACGCGACTAAGCTACCTCCAGATATGAGAGATAAGTGAGTCAGTAATTTTAGCATTTTGCACTCGAAGGTCAATTTACAAAATGCAAAAAATGGTTATTGGTGTCGGAGAAGAAGAGTGTTTATCATTGGAAGAAAGATTCAACGTATTCAAAAGTCTATTTCCACGGATGCAACTTGTTTCGAAATCTACATTACGAAACATTGAACCTAATATTATACGTATTTCAGAATATAGAGACAGACCAGAGAAAGTAAATGGGATTGTTGTGCAAGATGAGCATAGTGCTGTTAATTATTATCATCTAACACACGCATTTTTAAAACAAGCTCAAGAGGAAAATCTTAAAAATGATAGAACTGTAAGATTTGAGACTCTGAATGTTTGAGCTTCAATTTTATTTATCATAAACAGATCGAAGTCAAGGCAAACACTGAGGTCAAAAGCATCACACACAACAGTGATAAGACATACAGTATAGATACTACTCGAGGTCGAATCAAAGCGAAATACGTTGTTGTTGCTGCTTGTGGATACTCCTTACTTATGGCTCAGCAGCTGGGTTACGGACTTAAATATGCTTGTTTTCCTGTTGCAGGCAGTTTTTATTTTACAAAGACACCAGTAAGATTATTAATGCTACTATATTTAAGTATGTGGAGGCGGGAGTTTTACTATTTTTTGGTAATTTTTTTTTAGGTTCTCAACGGAAAAGTTTACACGATGCAAGATCCCAAGTTGCCATTCGCCGCGGTTCATGGAGACCCCGATGTTCAAGCGCAAGGTCTTTCACGGTTTGGTCCAACTGCGCTACCGCTTCCGTTACTGGAGAGGTAAGCAATTACTCGTTTGCGCTTGTTGAGCGGCGCAGTAGCTCATGTGCATTAGACCCTGCACAATTCTGTAATTCAAATTCAGGTTCAATCGTGGATCATTTTTCGATTTCTTGAAAGTCTCTAATTTTGACTTGAAACTAATTCAGTTTTTTATGAAACTTATGAGTGTAGGTTGGAGACTATGACCCAAAGGTGTGGCACATCATACTGCGATGTCCCTTAGGATCCAACAATGGTGCGTTATGCATTTCGAAACGTAATTTTTGAATTACCATATTTTGGAATCCGAAAGTTCTGTCAAGATGCAAAAAAAATTGTTCCTGGGCTTACGGTCGACAATCTTGTTTATGCTCATGGGTATGGAGGGATTCGACCACAGCTTATCGATAAAAAACTCTTGTCTTTGATCATGGGTGAAGGCAAAATACTTGGTAACTCATTTCAGGTTAAATTTTTGCGTTTAGGTGACAACGCTATATTTAATATTACACCATCGCCTGGAGGAACAACTTGTCTTGGGAATGCCGAAAAGGATATGCGCTTAATTTGTAAAGCGCTTAACGCAAATATAAATGAGGAGCTATTCAAGCGTACATTAATAGAAGGCGAATATGCAATCAACTACTAGGATTATACATGCAGTTTTTATACGCAATATAAATTGTCTCAATATATGTTTGAGTGTGGTTCATAAATTAGGAACTAATATAAAGAGAGTGGCTTGCCTTCTACTTCCCAATGCGAGAAGATGGAATCGGAGTCATTAATAATATTCCTTTTAATGAAGCGTCATCAGATCTTATTGAACATTCTACAGTTGCTGCAGATGCTGCAACGCTCACACCGCCGGCGATGAATATTAATACTTCGCAGCAGCTTCCATCAGCAATTGCGAATAATGTTTGCTCTGATGATGCTATCAGAAGATTACCAATATTGTGCAAATACATAAGTTGTCGAAATGTCTTGCTGCTTATTTTTATGATCACAAATATTTCTATCATTCCCGCCGTCATTTTTTTGAGAATTTATCAGTTTTCATTTATTCGACCTCCACAACTTGTAATACAAGATTCCTCAGCTCACTGCATTGCCCGCATGGTTTATTGGCTTCAAACTCTCTTCAATATCGTCATAATTATGAAATTAATGTCTTTATTTGTTTTAGCGATTCAGTTCCTCAAAAGTCGAATTCCAAACCAGCGGATTTGTTTTGCATGTTTCATGTCATCGAGCTTCTGTTTGGAGTGGCTACTGCCTTTTGGCTATGGATTTAAGCTCTTCTGGCATCTCTGCGGTGCCGTTATGTTGCTTGACGTGACATCTTGTTTGCCTGATGCTTACTGGAGTGATTATGTAAATTCTCAATCCATGACCACAACAACAACAATCAATATTGAAAGACAACAACAACTTGTTGCTGCTGCTGGTAGTGGTGGTGGACTTTTTTTTTCAGAGCAGCAGTATGACCCCTTCTATTTCTATCAGCTTGTGGTGGTTATATGGTGGGCTGCTCTAGCTATTTATTTAACGACATTGATTTTTCTCATAGCCGCTATACCCTTGTGTAATATAAATCGACTACCACGTCCCCTTCCATTGCCCCCTAGATTTCGGGTCTCGTTGTTCATGAACCTAGGCAATGAAAATAATGTTGGTGCCAGCAGAAGTGAAAGAACTCGTCGTTCTGACGAATTTATACAAGATAGAACAACAATTGTCGTTCCCGTGAATATCAGACAAACAGGTCAACATCACACCACTTTACAGCCAATCTCACCACGTCATCTATCACATCATGATCGTACAGCAGCACACACACAAGAAGAACAACATAATTATCAGGGCATCAATGCATTTGTAGAAAACGCGCGTCGTAGTAGATCTGCAATCCAGCTCAGTAATAATTTAAGTTTCGCTTCCGGTCCAACATCTCAAAGTGCGGTAAGCGCAACGGAACGAGGTCAAAGAACCAACACACAAAGAGGTTTGAGGCGACGCGATATTGAGCAGTTATTTCAATTCCAATACAGTGAACTGCAAGCAGCTGATCGTAATACAGCTCCGACGTCTCAAGAAGGAGATGACTCTTCTAATTCTCCTCCTCCTATTGTAACCAAAACAACAACACATGGTCTACCCCCGGAACACGGTAGATCAACTACGAATTCTCCTCCTCCTCCACTTCCTGTTCACATCACTAATCCTACTGCTAGCGAACAAAATACACAGGAATCACCGAACACAATAAGTTCAACAAACACAATACGTCCGAATGCAACACATAATAGTGAGACAAACATTGCAGCAACACAAGAACGTGAGGAATCTAATGATTCAAGATCTGTACAGTCTGCTGCTGCTGCTGCTGATTCTGGACAACAAGAAGCAGGAGGAGGTAGTTTATCATCATCACTGGCTAGAAGGATTCTTAGAAATGAAAGAAGACGACATAATCGAGTCAATGGAATAATAAATAGTACGCCAAATGGACCAGTGATAATATGGTCTGGTCAACAATCACAGATAATAGCTTCATCATCTGTTGAGAATGCTTATGTGTTAGCATACCCGATATTATTTCATATATTATTAATAATAGTTTATTATATTGTAATATTTACCGATATAACAGCCCCACCTGAATGTTGTCGTGAATATGTTGGAGCAGGAAAGATGGACGATATGTTGAATGTAGCGATTTATCGTATTATAAGATTATGGTATATATTTTCAAATATAATAAATAATGCAATGAGAAAATTTAGAAGATTTTGTCCAAAATGTTTTTCAATTTGTTGTAAAGGACAAATAGAAAAGGATTTAAAATTGGATAAAGAAAAAGAAATAAGACAAGCTCAAAAAAATAAACGAATAAAATCTATGTTTTCAGAAGTATTTATCACTGATGGATCTTGTTGTATTTGTTGTATGGAATATGTTCCAGATGATCGATTGATATTATTACCGTGTCCATCAAGACATTATTTTCATAAAAATTGTGCTATTGCCTGGTTGAATAAACATGATTCTTGTCCTCTTTGCCGTTATAGTCTAACTGAAGCTTTTAATGATCTAGGCATAAATTCAGTTTCTTCATTTTAATAATATGTTCCTAATTAGAACGGTAAAATTCAACATCATTATTGTAGGTAGACACAGTAATTTTGCAATTGAACAATAAAATGCAATCAGAACTTGATACTATAGCTAATTTTGATTTAGTGACAAATAATAAGATAGATTATAGAATGTAAGACATCTAGATCTCATCAATGTGTCAGAATGGCATGGATAAATAAGATTAAAAATATTGAAATTGATCAAGAGTTAGTTTTGAATAGATATATATTGAATTCATTAGAGACATCAATATTATTATTTTGAATTATTTAATAATTAAAGGAAATTATTTATCAGTTTGTGAATTCATAAATGAATCAAATTGCTCATGTAACCAATTTATTTATAATTATAATTTTATAAAGCAGACATCTCATTAAATATTCTTTATATAAGAGATCAAATTAGAACAAATATTTTAGAAGATCAAATAGATGATGCATTAATTAATATATATAAAATTAATTTAGAAGTATGCTGAAAAAAAGAAAAAAATTTTTTTTCAGATTCTCAAAGATAAACCATTCTTACATTTTAAATTGTTAGCTAAACAACTTAAAAATAAAATTCATGAAGTTCGTTTTTATAAATAAAATTTATCTATTCATAGATTAATGATGAAGAGGCACTATTACATGTACAGAATCATCTTTGTCCTCTTGTTAAGCAATTTGTAAGTTCTTAAAATTTATTTATTAAATTATAGCCAGAATTAATTTCAAATCTTGAAGATGTAATGACTTTATTAGCTTTCCCAAAATTAAAAGATGTAAGTATTTATAATTTTTTATTTTTATTATAAAAATAATATTTTTTTTTTTTATAAATTTTTTTTTCAAATTTTTAATTTCAGCAAATAATGGAATTTGATAATAAAATAATTGGACAAGAAATTGATGATTTAATACTAAAATATTTAGGTATTAATTCAGGTAATCAAATTATAATATATAATCTATGTTAGAACCTATATTGGAAATAATTTTTAAAAATTTATTAAATATTCAACAAAACATTTTAGACTTAAATTTAGACAATGAACCACCTATCTTATTTGATCCAGCAATTGGTCACTTTATAGTGCCAACAAAAGAAGACCTTACTACTTCAACTAATGATAATCTATGGTCACTCAGTAGTTCAAATGAAGATAAACTATCAGATGATGATAATAAAAGAACCGACTCGATATCCGAAACATTATTAAAATATAACGATAATAATCATAATTCAAGTGATCTAGAAAAACACTCATCGTATATTTCTGATAGCAGTAATTCTAGTTTAGACTAATTATTATTATTTTTTTTTTTCTTCTTTGCCTATAACAGTAATCATGGAATCTGAATGTTATACCGAAGGAACTACTCCTGAGAAACATATAAACGATATTCGATCAAAATTATTTGGTATCGGTTCTTGTCGTCCAATTAATGAGAGACTTGCTAATAATTCTAATGAAGGGATTGCTAGACTGGCTATGACAGTACACTGTTCACCGTTTCATTTTATATGTGAATTATTACAGAATGTATGTGATGCTCAAGCACGATTATCTAAAGACAAATCGACATATTGTATGTTTGCATTAACATCTAAGGATATTTGGTCTAAAGACGATTTCCAGTCCAAAACCAATTTCCATTTTAGTGAATCAAATGACGTTGCAGAAGGATGTTTGATATTAGTGAGTCAATAATCTAAGTACAATATATTTCTTGAAGTCATATAATGAATCGGGATGGTCGAATTGTGATGTCGAAGCAATTGTTAAAGCACGAGAATCAACAAAGTCAAAAAAAGATCAAGAGTTCATTGGAGAAAAAGGACAGGGATTTTATTCAGTTTTTCGGATCGCTATTGATGCAATTATTACATCTGGACAAAACTTTTCTTTTGATGGAAAGACATTAAAGCAAGAAATAATTCCAAAAAGTAGCTATACCCTGGGAGGTTATTTTTTTAAATTGTCAAGAAATCCATGTCCCTATTCTGGATTCAAGTAAGTAAGGACCACATACGAATAATAGTAGATACGTTGTTCCAATCTGGGTACCATCTCATACCATACCATCAATCTTATGTCAAGCTATTGCCGGTAACACATTGCTTTGTTTACGACTGGGTAAGACTATCGCAGCAGTTGACGCAAGAGACCCAGTTGTTGATGGGACATCTGATGTTGTTGAGGCTATACGAGTTACACTCCTCCAAGTAAGATGAACCTTTTGTTTATAACATTAAGCTGCCTCGAGAAGTTTTATTATTTCTTAAAAATCCCGAAATGCTATCGTTAAGATTACCTCTCTCAAAAGCAAAGAAAAAAAAATCACAGTCATCGTACATACAAATTGATTTAAGACGTGATATTATTCAATCTGTCGAAAAAAAAAATAATAAGCCAGGAGAAATCAAGGTAAGTTTCCTGAGACGAGATCTTCATCAATTTCTCTAGATCATCGATGTTACGTCAGAAACACTCATTGATCTCGATGAATCTAAGCTAACTTCAAATAACGATTGTGATAAAATAGGTTTGAAAATAAAAGCACAGAGGTTTTTTAAAGTATCTCGAGAATACGTTATCCCCACGGAAGTCATTGCTAAAACTCCGAATAGAAATATTGCAAAAACAAGGAAAATAGATGCTGTTTTCGACATGGGTTGTACTGTTGATGATTATTCAATAGAATATGCAGAAAAAGTCAATAAATCAAATCAATCTTCTTATAGTGTCTTTGCATGTCTGCCCGTTGATGCGGACGAAACTGGTTTACCTGGAGTAATCAATGCCGATTTTTTACTTACTGCAAGTCGCGAACAAATTGATAATAGTCAAGAAAGCATATACTGGAATACATTTCTGATTTCTAAAATTCCAGAAACTTATTGCTACGTAAGTCTTTGTATATGTATATATATATTTGTTTCATATTATAGGGGTTGATCTGTCTTGCACAATCTCAATATTTCGATCGCCTTACACAATTCATACCTGAAATAACACAAGAATTAAACAATACAAAAGTTTTTTCTGGCTGTCTTAGTGAAGTAAGAAAATATATGGCGACATCGTGTGAGAATCTGGGATGTCGTATAAAAATCTGCGATGTCGTATCAAAATCTGCGATGTCGTATCAAAATCTGCGATGTCGTATCAAAACCTGCGATGTCGTATCAAAATCTGCGACGTCGTATCAGAATCTGCGACATTGTATGAGAATCTGTGACATCGTATGAGAGTCTGCGATATTGTATGAGAATCTGTGACATCTTATGAGAGTCCTTAACGTCGTATGAGAGTCCTTGACGTCGTATGAGAATCTGTTATATCGTGTCAGAATAAGTTATTCTCCTTCATCAGACATTATCCATTCTGAAATCAGAGAGGATTATTCCAACGGGATGGGGTGGCAATGAAATGCCAGTTTTATGTTTCCCCAATGAAGCCATTATTTTAGACCAAAATTTTTTGAAATTAGTATCAGGAATACTAGGTAAAATTTATAACTTTCGTTTCCATTATTTTCAGATGAAAGTTCGATGTACAATTTCTGTATCGAAAATCACATAGTGCATCCATATATCACATGCAATCCTATAAAACGAATCGTGACTCTGGGCGTCTCTCATCCAGCATCGTTGGACTCAAATGTACTCGCTCAGATTCTAACTAGGCTCTTCTCATCGACTGCATTCATAGAGGTATGTGGTATGGATGAGAAGTCTATCCGAATACTAAATAATGCCTCCACACAGGGTTCACTTTCCGCTCCTAGCGAATGGTGGAGCGGTATATTCGATTTCTTGGCACTTGCAATAGCTTCTTATTCTATAGAATTCTCAAGTCGAAAACTAGACGCAAAACTTCATGACCATATCAATTACTATAATTTTTCTGAGTTACGTCCGCTAGCACGAGAAATTCGTTTTCCAAAGTTTAGTGACAAGGGTACAATTGACTCCTCAATAAAGTCAAAAATAAAGAAAGATGAAGATCTATGCGCTAAACATATAATCGATAAAAAAAAACCTAATACATCTTTAGAGCTTAGCACGCTGACATCGGATCAAATGGTCATTATAGGAGCAGCAGCTAAGTTTCTTGTTTTCAAGCTGTGGAATGGGAGTGGATCTACAGCTTCTACTGGATGGTTACGAGTAGTTGTTGATAATTCGTGGAATCGAAGCTCAGCAGGGCTTGCATTGTTTGGATTTTTCGACGAAGCATTGAAGTTCCCGGCTTCGTTTGATATTGATACCTGTGAATTACATCCAAGATTTCTTCATCATGATTGTTGGGACAACCTGGAGCAGTCTATTTTTCGAAATCAGCTAAATGATGAGTACCCAAGGCAATGTAGTAATGAATTGCCAGAATTGCTCAGAGCTGTTTTCAAGGTCGAAGTCTTTGCTTTTGCTGACTATGCAGCGTTGCTGTCTCAATTGTTGTCTCATCCACGACTTCTAACAATCACGAGTTCAAGGGGTATGATAGACGCCGTTCAAGCAAACGTCAATGTTTTCTGGGCAATTGTTCAGTTCGCGAACCTTACGTCTCATGATTCTGCCGAAATATCTTCAATCTGTCATGAATTTCCGAGGCTGCTACAAGACGAAAAATCAATACCCTCAACCAAAGCCTCCAAGAAACTGCAAGTTGCCCCAACAGACTGTCCTGTAATGATGCCTAAATGCATCGGAAATTGGAGTAGGCTGCTGGTGCCGTTTGGTCCCGAGAAGACATCGTCCTGGGTGACCTCTCAAATCCTTCATGATGCATACGTTGAAAAGCGACCTCAGCAAATTAGTGAAGCTGGTTGCAAAGCGCTTTTACTGAAGTATGCACGTGCAGTAGACTGGCCCAATGTCGGATCCCCTGAGTTGCAACGGAAAGTCATGTCTGTCAGAATAACTGAGAAAAACTATCCAGGAAGTTTCAAACCAGTCCCAAATTTGACCCTTATCAGCAATATAACGGGAATTGAACATTTACCGTTTGCAAGAGAAGAATCACAGCTCCACAGTATCGCTCGTAAGTGAAAGAAATTTTTATGATCTAGCTTGATAATTTTGAACAGTTATATAAACTCTTTTTTATCATACCCTAGTGAGTGACTTATCCGAATGTAAAGAAATGAGTGAAGAATGGCTCGAAGAAGTACTGGCTCCCGATTGGTTAAAGCTGCAGCATGTTGGTATTAGATGTTTCTGGGACAAAAATATTGATTCAAGCAATGAATTGAACGAAATAAAAAAAAGTCTGGCTCCTCTTGATAGCTGGTTGCAAATTTCAGAATATGTAATCAAAATAAGAGAATCAATAAAAAATTCTCAAAATCTTGAGCTATTTGTCCGATGGATTGAAGCAAATTTAGTAAAAGGAACGCTTGACAGGGGTTCGGCTGGCTGTATTGTTACGGCAAAAAAAATTCCATACGAAACAACTTTTGAGTCCCAATTAGGCTATTTCATATTCAACAGCTTATGGCTACCCACTGTCCCCCTTATTTGTCCAACTGTCGTGAAAGACTCTGAAAGCCTTCCTTGTTTGGGTGTTTTGCGTCTTTCAAGCAACAAGGATTTGAACGGAGGTGGATGGCTCGGACATCTGACTGAAGTGAATGAATCAAGTCGAAATGTGTTGCGTCGTGTACGAGATGATATTTCTAAAATCCTTGGAACGGACACTTGTCGTCGTTTAGGAATAATAGCCTCAGGCGTTGCAGAACAATATCTCGAAATGTAGGTCACAATCTTCCGAGACAAATTGCCTCCATAGACTGCAACTTCTGCATAATCATTCTGTGTCGTGCAATAAATTTGGACATCTATATCAAGAATTGAATGCACACCAGGAGCATACGAACCGGCTCAATCTGTATCTTTTAACCTTGAGTCATGGAATATTGTCACTTCAATCAACGCCTGTGAAACAATTTACAACAATTACGCTTCTCTATAGGCTCATACATGAAAAGTCTTCGATGCCAGTGCTCTTTGATGAGGTTCGCTAGTTCTTCATAAGGATTTTTTGTTTAGACAGTGTCAGAGGTTTCTTCAGTGTTTATTCGATTTCCTTTTTTGTTTCTCCCGAGCAAACAGGTCACCACTCATTTGGCGGCTACTGTTTTCAGTGAAATACCAAGCTATAGCCTGATAGATTTACTTGAAACTGATCGTATCTGGGTAACGTCAAAAAAAGTTATATGGGAGGCTGAGGACGGGATTCTCAACAACATAAACCCTTCGGAGTCCAAAAATGAGTGTGAAAACGAAAATGAGAAATGGATTTTCCTGGTTCCTCAATATCCTTTACAAATAAGAGAGTATCTCCGTGGCTTTTTCCTTCAGACCTTGGAGGTTCGACTCTTGTTTATCTTACATATGGTGCCTCAGATTCCACGGCGTCCCGCCCTCCAAATATTTCTCAAGGGATTACGTGATGTTTGCCATTCTGTTCGAGACTGTCTGGCTAACTCCGAGCTAGATGAAGCGTTCAATCAGATTACTACAATTGCAATGCCTAGTTTCAGAGTCTTAGTAGAATGCGTATCTGGTAAGAAGTAAAACCAAGCAGGCCCGTTCTGTGTCAATTAAAGATAACTAGAAAATTTTGTTATTTTTCAGATCAAGATTACTCTGAAAATTGCTTCATGATGTCCTCGGTGCTGTTTGATGAGGATGAACAATTAGTAGTTGTTGAACAGAAAAATAAAGGCGGTTCCACGGAGCGATTCTATCTCACAAAACCGAATGCCACATTTTTTCTTCCTTATCATCTGGATTTACCTCATCCTGCACAAATAAAAATTAAGGATTGGTTAAACAGAAATCCAAGTCCTTGTATTCCTTATGTTGTTGAACCCCTGGAACTTGAAAGAAATCCACAAAGTCAGTCATGATAATCATGTAAAAATACTCATCAGAGCAAGCAGCATTTCAACTTCTTTGTCAACAAATAGGAATTCCAGTTCTCCATTCATTTATAACATTAAAGCCTTTACGAGAAAAAACAAATATTATGGCTGAGGCTTCGACTAATACTTTTCCAATGTACTTGAGCTGCTTATTGCAAAGTCTCATTTATGCTCTAATTAGTCATGAGCCTTTCATTGCAAGGTATTTAGCATTCGAGTGCACTATTGGTTTATTTATCCCATTCATGTATTTTTTTTTTCAAATATTTGATTTTCGATAGGTATGTTCTATTTTCAAGTTTAATGTTCTATTTCTAATGCTAAGTATATCTGCATACAAATCAACGGTTCTTTTTTGATCAATATGTCCTATTTTAAAATCACATTAATCATTTCTATTTCGTAGTATTTCCATTTTTTTTTCATATATGTTTTGTTTTGTTTCATTGATTGTATTTTAAATTCAATCGTTCCATTTTAAATTAAAATATTCCATTTTTGTTCATATATTCTAATTTTACTCCAGAAATTCTACTCTTGATTCATAATTTTTTTGCAACTACTATATTTTATTTTTCCTTCATATGTATCATTTTTGATTCATATTTCGTATTTTGTTTTATTTCAGTTGGCTTGAATCTCAACAAGTATTTATTTCAATGGCTGAATGCCGTTTGATTGAGGAGCTCAGTCCTACAAAGTGTATAATAGAATTGAATTACCCAGCAAAAAAGTTGCTGGTAAAGGAGCGAACAAATTTCGAGCGCGCTCCGACACTTCCACTTTGGCAACTAGTATCTGATCAGTCTCTAGAGGATGTGAAAGTATGTATAGGAGAAACAGAAGAGCGGGAAGTTTGGTTTATTCAAGAGCCATTAATAGCAGAAGATTATATTCCATCTGAGGAAGAGGATGTCGACAATTGTAGCAAGAATAAAACTACTGACGAAGTTGATGAAACAGATGCTGAAAGTCCAATGACCAGAAGACTCCGAATTCTGAAGGCTAAAAGACTCCGAAAATATGGGTTGGGAATCATAGAGAGGAGTGTAAATCACCCGACCTATCCCAAGATAAACCAGTCACTTCTGACATTTCATGTTTCTAAAGATCTTCTTGTATATGTTGAAGACAAAGAAACGCGCCTTAAAGCGGGAGCTGATTGGAAGGTACCCTTAAATCTTAAGCGACTAAATTGAATGCAGATGGCGCAAGCGGGACTGAATTTACTCGATGAATACATATGTCTAAAACCAGCAGCAAGGTGCAAGATACTGCAATCGGTTCTTGCAGTAATGACAAAATTTGTTGATTTGGAGACAGATATTTCAGAAGATACAATCTTATATCAAGCCAATTTGAAATTATCGGATCACGTGAGTTTTTAATAGCAAGATATGGTTAAAGATAATGACGGAAGTGAGCCGTTTGTTCTCCAGAAGAGAACGGGTATTGAAAGAGAGGAAGCCAAATGTGAGTAGGTTTTCCGCAATCATGTATTTTCTGTAGATAATTTCTGAATTTCAACGGCTTGGGCTGATCAAGCAACCTGAAATGGATGCAACGATTGAGTCTACTTGTGAGTGGTTTGATGGACTATCAGTAGACTTATCGATAAAGTCAAATATTAAGATTGAGAGTATACGGTGTTCTGGAGATCGTGAAGTGGGTATAAGTCATTAACACATCCATGCGATAAACTCTTAGTAATGAAACTCACAGATATCGGTGTCCTGGAGTTACGTTTCTAGAGAACCAAATGCACTTTTGACTGTGAGATTATTCCTCTTACCTTCAAAACTTGATGAAAATAAAAACCTGGGGGACAAGGTGTTATTAGCAACTCGAACTGTAATCATATCATTAGTAGATTGCTTGAAATTTACGGATATTCGTCATCAACACAATTACCTCGTTGAACTAGTGAATCAAGAAGAACTCATTTTGGATCATAGAGCTTTTTGCTGTCCATTACCAACTCCTATTTGGGCTCAAAGGACAGAACAATTGAGAGTCGGTACAATGCTTACGTTGTCTTGGAAACAAATGCTTGATTTAAATAAGTAAGATTGATATCAGTCTTATCATCCCGGTCTTGGATACACTTGCTTTGAAACTCATAAATTTGTTTCAGTATCGAGATATCGATAGGAACGGGAGGCTGGGATCGCGGCTCATTCTACTCATTTCTACCAGAGCACACACATGTTTTCAAGCCCGATAGATTGAATTTAAACAATCAATGTACCCTAGCAATAATACCTGAGTATCTGAAAGAAGCTATAATACACGTTAAGGTAGTGTGTTTTTCTTCCACATATCCTCAGTTACGAGCAGTACCATCGTCGAAATCGAAATGGTTACGATTTGCTTCTGAGTACTCAACAGTCGTTTCATTCTTACCCTCTGGTTTTGTTCATGTGCAACCACCTATTTGTGAAGATTCAGTAAAATGCTCGATACTGGAGGATGATGTCACCATTGCTGCGAAGCTTAAAAGCAGCATAACTCAATTACAGGTGTGAACAAATCGAGAAAGTGAAAGCAAGAGAAAATTGAGAGAGAATATTAGATAGGCATAGTTCACTGCCAGTGATGATGTTCCTTCAGAAAAAGGATAAGGAAGATATATCGAACACTGTTTATGATACTGACGACAATAATACGGACATCTTTCACCACGAATTGCCAGCTATACTATTACCTCCTATGTTGACTTCGTCAAGTTTTAATGTCAGCTCAGTCAAGTTTACAGAAATTCATTCTGGAACATTCATTCTTTTGAAAAAGCAGGCATGGCAGTCCAAAAGCGCGGTTGTAGCCTGTGTATCATATACACGACCAGATATTAGGGGAGGTCGTGTTTTTGTCGATCGGAAATATATACCGGGGCGTTTCCTAGTTTGTCTAAATCTTGACGTGAGATCCAATCCTTTGGAATTATTCCTGATTGGAGAATTTCAACACAAGGATCAACCTCAAGAACTGACTGGAATTGACTTTCAGGATATACATGCTATCGTCAATCTTAATCATATATTGCCTCTAACGACCCCTCCCTTACCAGTACCGGGCAACATTGACGCAAAAGATGAAAATTTCGACTATGAGCAGTACTGTAATTCTGGAGTGCAAGACTTTTTTTGTCGATATCGTGTACTGGAACTGCGAAACAAGTATGCAGTCAGTAAGGATTCTAGATTAGTGATCACTGTCAAACCATTATCAAATATTGCATTCAATGAATTTCAATCATTAGTTTTTTCTAGGTGGTAAATGTGACTTCGAATTTTCAGTTGAACGATTGCCTTCTTGGGTACTTAATGATAACTTGAAAGTCATTAGTGAGACATTAGATAAAATGTTTGAATGTAACGACAAAGATTTCAATCTCAGTGCTGCAGATATCTTTGCGGGTTGTGGTAAGTTTCAGAATTTAATGGCGACTTTTGGCATAATAGTATCGCTGCTTAAATTTTAATTTATCAGGTGGAACTAGCATGGGAGTGCATCTAGCAGGAATGAATATTTGTTGGGCATGTGAAAGAGATCATTACGCGTGTCAATCATGGTCAGAAAATCATCTAAAGGGACGGATGTTTGAGTCCTGTGTAATTGAGCTTTTGAAAAAAATTCAGACTGGTCATCCAGAACACCCATGTCCTTTTGGAGTAAAGCTTCTTTGTGGCAGTTCACCTTGCCAAGGCTTCTCAGCAATTAACGTACATGGTATATAGCCCCGAATCCTAGAATCTATCTAAGATAACTTAATGAATATAATACTCATTCAATAGATGTTTTGTTAATACTTTTTTCATTTTTAT
This sequence comes from Ichneumoninae sp. B BG-2022a, assembly GCA_030522725.1. Lineage (NCBI taxonomy): Eukaryota > Metazoa > Arthropoda > Insecta > Hymenoptera > Ichneumonidae > Ichneumoninae sp. B BG-2022a. Next base: position 11,402 of record JAPYZD010000325.1, on the reverse strand, counting down.
TTCAGGTGGTGTATCAGATTTAGAGAATAGAAGTCTTATAAATGCAGTTCATCGTTATATAACATGCCTACAGCCGCAATATGCTTTATTCGGTATAAATTTTTTATTTTCACGTAATTTCAAAAACAGAAAATGTTATTGGAATGTTGTCAGCACAACGTGATAAAGTTACAGATTTTCAACATTTTATGACACTATTATTAGATTCTGGATATTCAATCAAATCTAAGGTTTGTCTCTACAAATATATAATTTTTTTTACTGAATATCAGATACTCAATGCTCTTGACTTTGGTTGTCCCTCGGATCGTCAGAGAGTTATTTTATTGGCCACACATCCGTCAGGAAAAATTCCTGATTGGCCAATACCGACATGCTCATCACCAAAATGTATTCAATATTATTATTATTATTAATATTATTTATGATTTATTTTAGTTATTACAATCAAACAAGCTATCTATGACTTACCAAGATTCTCTGCTCCGGATGAAGGACACTTTGTATGGAATTACGGAGGAGACTTTGCAAAAAAACACTTAGAAGATTCAGAGATATATCAAGAACATTCAAAAGCGATTCAACTCCTTTTCTCTGATAGACCGATTCATTTATATAATCATGATGTAAGTCAAAATTTTTTTTTTCCTCGAAATTAATTTCTACCAGACAGGAATACATGCAAGAATGTTTCCAAGACGCCTGGATCCAAATGATTATTTCAATGCCTTTCTGACAAAGCCTCAACAAACTTATTCGACACACCCTGATATATATCAAGGCAGACTTATTTCAATGTATGTTGTGAAGATCCTCCTTCATTCACTTTAGAAGAGAAATATTACGTGCTATGACATTTCCCGAAAGTTACATTATGACATATGGGATAGATGAAGATCATTATAAACAAGGTAGAGATTTGGTATTGACAAAAATTTTAGTCGGGAATGCGGTTCCACCAATTCTGGCATATTTCCTCGCAAAGGCCATTCTTAATGCGTAAATATTGTCATTAAGTTGTTCACTTTTTCGAACCTTCACTTTCATGAAAGGACCTACTCAAACAATTTATTGGGACAGACGACACTCATAAAATCGTGTTTGATATTTCTATTAAAATGGCACTTTCTGGAAAATTGACTTTAGATGATATACTAAGCAAAGTTGCCGGACAGCGCGTATTGGTTCGCGTCGATTATAATGTCCCGATAGAGAATGGAAAAGTAACAGATGCTAACCGAATCAAAACCTCAATTCCAACAATCAATGCTTTGTTCCAACACAAGGCCAAAGCTGTAATATTGATGTCACATTGTGGCAGACCAGATGGAACACGAAAGTCTGAATATTCCTTAAAACCAGTGGTGGGACCACTAGAGTCTCTACTTGGGCGCAAAGTCACTCTTCTGAATGACTGTGTGGGTTCTGAGGTTGAATCTGCCTGTCAAAATCCTGCGGACGGGAGTGTCATTTTATTGGAAAATCTACGTTTTCATGTTGAAGAAGAGGGAAAAGGAGTCGATGCTCAAGGCAATAAAATAAAAGCAAGTGCAGAAGATGTCAAATTGTTTCGACAATCATTGTCAAAGCTGGGAGACTTTTATGTCAATGATGCTTTTGGAACTGCGCATAGAGCACATTCCTCGATGGTTGGCATTAATTTACCACTAAAAGTCGCTGGATATCTTATGAAAAAAGAATTAACATATTTCGGAAAAGCTCTCGAGAAACCAGAAAAGCCATTCTTGGCTATTTTAGGCGGCGCAAAAGTTAAGGATAAGATTCAACTTATCGAAAATTTACTCAACAAAGTCGATAGAATGATCATTGGAGGAGGTATGGCGTACACATTCAAGAAAGTTATTGATAACATGAATATTGGGACCTCTTTATTTGATGAAGATGGTGCGCAGAAAGTTCATGCCATTATGGAGAAGGCTAAAAGCAGAAATGTTGAAATACTTATTCCGACAGATTTCTGTATTGCAGATAAATTTGATGCACATGCAAACACTAAAATCGTCACCGACAAAGAAGGCATTCCAGGCGATTGGATGGGGTTGGATTGTGGCCCTGAGACTATGAAAAATGTCAGAAGCATGATTGTTTCTTCAGCAACTATCGTTTGGAATGGACCTCAAGGACGCTTCGAGTGGGATGCCTTTGCAAAAGGTTCTCTTTCATGTCTTGAGGCTGTAATTGAAGCAACAAAGAAAGGTGCAACAACAATAGTTGGTGGCGGCGATACAGCAGCACTGGTTGAACAAGCTGGAAAAGGTAGTGAAGTATCGCACGTTTCTACTGGAGGAGGTGCATCGCTAGAGCTGCTTGAGGGAAAACTTTTGCCCGGTGTTGATGCACTCTCAACCAAGAATTGAGTTTTTTTTTCTTATGCTCACAACAAAACTTGCCATCTAAGGCATTAAGACACTCTAAAAATTATTAAATCCTATCGCATGTACATGAAGCTCTCGCGTCTTGGACCGAATATGGAGAAGACATTAAATGTATTAATCTCATCGAACATTTTGTTTGTTGTTTCAAACATCCTTGTTAAAGAGAGAAAGTCTTAAAATTGTCCATATTTCATAACTGCTAGAGAAATTTGTGTTGTAGCATACCAACATATATGTTGTAGCAACTAGTGAAATCTTACGTCCTTATTGATTGTATTTTGATTTAATGTGCTCCTTTTGCATATGAAGACTTTGGACATGTGCATATCAAAATAGAATAACTCTTTCTTCTTACACATATTATGATAGCTCAAAAAAGAGCCTCGAAATATCGTGATCTTTTAAAAGCACATTTTCAGCCAAATTTGGAACAGTGACTCGTTTTCTTTCAAAACGAACCTAGAAGTCGTCGCCCAAGCTCAAAAAAGTGATGCAATCATAATTCGTATCTTAAAAAGGAATTCATGTCGATTTCTGGCACATCATTATTCACTTCAACATCGATAAGCTCAACCAATTTCATACCCTGAACCGTCAATTGCTCGTATAAACCTGTGACATATTTATCGGGGTAGGACATGGCTGCATCATAAGATTCTAAAGAATAAGTTTTGAGTATTTCAAAAGTTTCTTCATCAGTTGGTAGAAATTTTTCAGTGGTAAATGCTTTAAGAGTGAGGTTTGACAGAAAATTCTGAGAAGAATCTTTTTCATAAAATGGTCCCTCAACAGAATTTAGACTATGAGAAAATTCTATTAATTTTTGAAGACTTGGAATCCGACCAGTGTATGGAAATTGAGGAAGTAGTTCAATCGGTAAGGATATTTGCTCTCGAGTAGTCACAAAAGGAATTTTCCCTGCAAGTTCTTTGCAAGGTACAGTTATCGTCCTCAGCCCGGTTTCGTATGTGTGACTCATATAGTTCGATTTGCAAATAAAAAGGTGTGTTGAACTTAGACCAAAGAAATTTAATGGCGCGACAGAGGCTGGCATAGGAATCAGAATCTCTTCAAAAGGCCTGTATCTTACTGGAAATAACATTTCTGCTCTCATATTTTCCACGTATTTATTTAAAATAATGAAAGACGTATTTTGGGAATCGGTAGGCTCAAATTCGAAAATGTAAAGATCAATAGAAGGACTTTTCCAAGGACGGTTTCCAACAGAATTACCATCACGTAGCCAGAGTTTCAAATCGAATGCAGCTTTAGTCCGTACTTGCCAAAACGTAAGTCCCAGATTTTTCAAAAATTTTTTTTCAGCCCATATCCTTTCTTCTAAAGAAGTAGAAGAAAGATATTGGTTTAACCACTTCATACTTGAGTCACCATACGGGATTTGATCTAAGTTATTATGCATACTTATAATGGTACCATTTCTTTGAAACGTTGATATACCTTCTCCCTGTAAAAAGAACCCCATCAATTTTACAAGATCGTACATAGGTAATAGTATATCAATATCATCATCCCATGGTATAATACTCATGTGCCTTAGAGCACCCAATAATGTGCCACAAACAGGCAAATACGTAATAGACAGATATTCAAATAATTCAGTCATTATTTTTAAAGATCTTAAATTTTTTTCGGTGACTAAATTATGAAAATCAAGATCATCTACTTTTACTTTAATATTCTCTTCGAATTCATTCTCTTTGTGTTTTGTGAAGATTTTATCATTGTAAGAATTTGAGTTTGAAGAATTATCAGCTTTGTGACCTTTTAGATTGTAAACTGTTGCAAAACAGCGTGATAAAGAAGTTGGTTTTGAATTCCTCAAATCACGACATTCGTAATGTTGACGAACAATTAAATTTGGCCCTAATTTATCTTGAGGTTTTGGATATAAATAAAGTCTAAATCGTGGATTTGTTGAGTCCCAGATTATTTTTTTATTTTTTTGATTTATTATATGTTTTGATTGTCTAATTATGATCGCCGATTGTTTCGGTGTCAACGGAAAACTAGCACCATGCCAAAAAAAACGGGGAGAGACAAATAAAAATATGATGCCTGAAAATAAACTAATTATAAGAAAACAATTACGAATACAGGAATAATGAGTCTTTCTCATCGATATCAAGAAACACAGTCATCTTTTGCATCATCATGATATAATGTGGAGTCATTAAAAAATTCAATAAATATGATTTTCTGAAATTTAAAATTTAAAAAATAAAAAATCTAAGATAACAAATTATTCCTTAATTTTATGACGTCATGCAAACTTTATGGGGTATATATTTATCTCTTAAACAAATCTTTTAAAAAAAGAACTTCATTTTTAACAAACATCAATTGTAAATTGTGATCTAGTTTTCGGATTTTCAAAAATTATTAGAAAAATATTTCGTTCTAATTTTTAAAAATTTAATGTTAAAACATATACATATATATTTAGTTAAAGAAAGTAAATGCTTTTTTAAACAAAAAATTATTCATTATTATAAATATAAATATCAAAAGTAATATACTATTCAAAATACCTATTTAATGTACCTATTATTCGCTTAACTTTAATTTAATAGAAAACTCATTCTTAAAATTAAAATATAATAAATTATTAGATCTTACTTAAAATAATCTTTCATAAAAAATGCATTTATATTCAAATTATTTGAGGTTTATATTTAAATTTAAATTTATGTTATTATAAATATATATACATATTAGATTTATGTATTATTAAAAAAGTTTAGAATTAAAATACTTAATTCTAAATTTTTTATATTAATGTTAGAAAATTATGTTTTCTTAAAAAATAATTTTAAATATATTTGTTTAGTTTTAACATTAAATTGGTATACTTAAATTATAAATGAATTTTCTATAATTATGCCTCACGTAGATTCTTAAAAAAAAATTGTTCCATGTACATTTTCTGTCTATCAAGAATGAATTATTTCATATAATAGCAAATTCAATTATATTGACGATTAAAAAAAAGTTATGTATGATTAATATATCTTGATATCAGACAAAACATTAATTTTCGTAATAGTCGTGTTAAATTTTCTTTTAAATTCTTAATTATAACCAAAAGAGCAGCTGCACAAGCTGCTTAGCTTATTTCTTCGTAGTATTCAGGTCATATTATTACAACATGATTAATAAACATAATATATCAAGATAATATATGTCAACAAATAAAAATGTTCAATATTTCATTGAATTTTTTTATTAGACTGAATCATTGATTATAATTGAATTCTGATATATTTATTTCTATAAGGAAATTACATAGATTAGGTAGTTGCTTGTTTAAATTTTATAAAGAAAAATTTTAATAGTATATTATTGTACAATAGTATAATTAAAGACAACACCTTGTAATATTATATTCAAAAATAGTATTGGCAAATGAGAACATTTTTATGTTAATCAAAAAAGTATGCAATTACTACATTTGATTCAATGTATTATAGACAGAAAATAAAAATAAATTGAATCTTTCTTTTGCATCAATAAACTTTTCAAATATATATATAACTTATGCAGAAACTTTTTCACGATCTAGAGATTGAAGTCAATTTATTGATTATAGATGTTGCTTTATGAAAGTAGTTTTGGTATGTGATAATCTAATAATTGTGCTAAGTTTTTATAGAGAGAACAATATAAATAAATTTATCCCTACGAGGCGAAGCCTATTAAGTTGTATCGTTTGAAAAAATGATTTTTTAAAAAATTAAAACTCTTTTTATCAAAAGAAAAATGTCATGGCAAACATGTTATCGCAAAAAAACTGTCATGTCGTCATTTTGAAATTTTTCATGACTGTTATTCTAAATCGTTTTTAGTTTACATGAATAACAGATAATATATAAATAAAGTTATATTATTGATGTTCTATTGCGCTCTAGCAGTTGCGTCTTGCGCTGATGAAGCAAAAATGTTACTAATGTATAATTGCAAAAACCACATTCAAGGTGTCATAATTAGAATTCAGGACTCCTAAAATTTTAGCAGGAATTAAGTGTGGCATAGGGGTTGCTGTCGATATAATAAATTATGGTAGTCACGAGGATATATATATATGGAATGTCCCGAATGAAGATTGCTTATTAACTACTTTTAAAAATTCAGTCGTGACAGCATTCATATAAATAGATATACTCTCTGCCAGAGAAAAACATTTTAATTCATACGGCAAAAGAAATTTTCTTCTTTTCTTGAGAAAGTTAACGCTGTAAAAACGTTTGGGAGTCACAAGTTTGGTGATGCGCTATTGGGTGCCAGACTCATAAAATTACGAAAAAAAAAGGGTCATACAAGTATGTTAGAGAATTTTGGTTATTATCAAGAAAGAAAAGAAGGATTCTCTCGCGGAAGCTTGTCCGACTAAATGGTAAACGCGGAACATAGAACTTTTTTTTGATGGAAATCATGCTTAAATCTGATTAATTAAATTAGGAAAAAAAATTCCAGGTCTTCGAAATTGGTCAACCGCACAGCTAAGAAGAAGATGCAAGATAGTGTAACGTATATACTTCAAATGACTCAAGCAGGAATGCGGTCACGATATCATGCTTATTTCCGACTTTTTATCAGTTTCTTGGAATCTTTGACAAATAGGCGTTCTGTATTGCGATGTACATTCTCTCAACATAATGCAAGAACCTGTAAAACATAAAGCGAAACTATTAAAATTGATGAGTTCAGGAATGGGTTTTAGACCGGATATTTCTCTAAGGTATCTAAAAAAGATTCAAGTAACAGATACAGAATTGGAGAATGAATGACTCTTGAATTTTCAGCACAGTAGTTTTCCCTCCATTGATTTTGGATATATGGCTTTTGATGATAGTGTTTCTGAAAATTCCCAAAGCAAAAGTTAAGAAGAATTACAAAATTTAAAAAGACGTGCAAGACATCCATGTGAAGATTTCGATAGGGTTGAGGATATTATTGAATTTTACGGTAATAATATAGCTGAATTTTTGGTGCAATACAACCCTGAGAAAAGTTTGGGAGAAGCCCTGGCAGCCTACGCAAGAAGCGAAGGTACCAGGGTAACAGAACTGGCTATTCACAAAGCTATCAATTCAGAAGAGTTTTCTTGCAGAAGAGTTTTCTTGAAGGCTAACAATTTGGGTCAATTTGTTGTTGAAAACTTGAAATTAGAGGTCAGAAAAGTATTTCAAAGCCTTCAGCGATTACGTCGCAAAGTCTGGTCCGCATCAGAATTATGGGCATGCATCATTACTCTGCCTCGACCTGTAATGAGGCGTCATTAATTCTCTGAGTCAACTTATGGATAATTCAAACGGTTTGGAACTATTCGTGCGTGTTTATTTAAAAAGCAACATCGTAGCGGGAAAAAAAATGCTGTAGGAGTTAAGAAGCGAGGCTCGGCGAGTCTTGAAACGGCTTCCACGTATTAGACTTCTTAGGCGTTTGAACATTCCTATCGGTCAGCCATAATCCCTACTTTTACAGAAAGCATAAGGAAGCCATGAATTATTTTTAGATTAATATTAAGTCCAATCTTTTTGAAAATTTTTTTTCGTAATTATCACAAATGACGTGAAACGAATTTTAGCAAAATCAGAGCGTGAGACTTTGAATAAGGCTCAAGATGTCATCATTTATGCGTCTATGCTAGGTTTGGTGATCGCTTGTTCTGTGCGAACTCATCTAAAACTCACTCAGACGGGAACGCACTGCGTCTTCTCCATACGAGGAAAACATCGCTTCTAAACTTCTAGACATCGTCAAAGCCTTAGAAGGAATACAGACAATTAAGGAGATGAAAATTTTGGTCTCTTAACAGTAATCATCCATGTCAAAAGGAATTCGGCTTCTGCTATGCAAAGTAAGAGAATGCAGCAGAGTGGATGGATATTCAAATGTTTTCATAGAAATTACGCAAACTTATGAAATGCCGGCTACTCCATAGAAACAGATTTCTACGGTTAATAGTCATAAAGATTTTTTGTAGATTCAATTTCCGCATTCATGTCGTAAAAATGTCGAGCCAACAGGTAGGTCGCTTGGTCGTAAGCATCAATCTTACTTTAGGACTTTACCATACGACGTCTCATACCGCCCTCGGTACTAGAATCCCCTCATACTTGAGTTTCACTTGGATGCCAACCACTACTGGCGCTTTAGGCACTGTTGCTTTGTAAATTATGGGAATCTGGCTTGGCTCTCATGTAGAATGCTCAACGAATTATGGCCATTTCTGCATTGTCAGGTGCAACTATTCATTCATTGTTGGACAATACTGCTTAGCTATTGCTTTACTCATGTTTAAATTTTGTCTAAATATCAACTGAATTGTGTCTGGCGGATCTCTTGCTAACTTCTAAAGCCGCATCTCGAGCCCTGGTCTGTCGAATTATATTCTTTATGATACAGACATTTGGACCTTAGATTTATTAGTTACAGACACCTCATTCAGTAATCTATTCATGCAAAGTACTTATCGATGCACCATTTATGTATGATCGCAAACACACCAACAATTTCAGGTCACGCAAGCACACGAATAGTATTTTTAGTACTTAATTCTCAGCGAAAGTGCACACTTAAAACATTTGTACTTACATGCATGTATATGTATATTGCGTGCATGTGTAACAACATGCATGTACATGTGATATACGTGCGTTCATTTCTATAAAACAAGTGTATGTCCGTGCAGAGGTTGTCTGTGTTGGTTTATGGTCTGATTGATATTTGAGTTGTGACTCAATCCTGTAATTTTCGACAAAGTACCTGTACATATTTTGTCTCATTATTGTCAATTATCCTATGCCATCTGCTTTTTTTCTATACCCTGCAGTATTGATAATTATTTGACAAAAGTTCCTATTCTAACATGGAGGAACAGCTTAGTTATTGCACAGGATTTGTGCTGCTAAAGACTTTTTACATAATACCTCATTTTTTATATTATTATTAAGGTAATATTTTAAAACAAGTGATAGAAGTGAGCAACATATTAAAGGATGCTAATTTCCCGTGAAAAGCAGCAGATTGTAGCTAGGTGCGCTCGGCGATTGAGAGAGATTTGTTTCATGCTGAGCACAAAATGTTACCTAGTGCACAGACGGTGAAAAATATCGTCTTGGAAGTAGTAGGAGTTGCCTTATTAAAAGAAGTTATGATCTTAATCAGTTCTGTCACTTCATATGATCATTGCATTTATTGTGGAATGACGATTACAAGCACCGGGAATGGTTTAAGGTATATTTATGTATGAAGCAGATGTCTAAACCATTTGATCAACCATGTAAGCCCTACGCATACACGATCAAATTTGATTCACAATTTTGCTAATCACCGCTTTTTAAGATCAGTTGAGTTTAAAAGACCGAAAACAGTTCAGTATTAAGATATACGTGATGATTGTTAAGGAATCATTTTTTAAGTTCACGTAATTTTTATTTACCCCTGAAAGGTTTTTGGTTCATGAACAATAAATACATGTAATATTTTGCTCGGATTAGCAAAGAATTTAAAACTTGAAGATTGAAATTTCTGATGTCAAGCTATTGCTAACATACAAGAAATGAAAAAAAATTCTGTTTTATATAGATCAGCAATAATTCGCACTCAAGCGAAAATCTCTCAAATTTTATAAGTCAAGTTGAGACAATTAATGTTCAAAGAAAGCATAGAGAAGTCGAAAAATTTTTGGCTTATATTCAAAAATCCGCTTTAATGTTTAATAAGTGCTTAAAATCTTCAAACTTTTCTCATTAGAATACGAAACACTCGAAATCAATCAAAATATTGGAAATCTCACTTGCATATCATGATTTTATCAAATTCAGCTGTGACTTTGAGCAACGACCATTAAATAATAAGCTACTGTATATAAAGCTGACGTCGTGAAGAGTAGACCAATATCAAAATAAATGTTTGAAATTGAGTCACGCCTCTGCCCATAATACCTTTTTGAGGAGGCTTTAGTTTCACACTTACCATTGAAGTAGACACAGTTTATCTTCTATGCGTTTTATGATTCAGCAACTCTAATATTTAAACCAGCTAATTGTGCTCTCGTATTTTGGTTTTAGTGCAAATTTTCGTGGGCAAAGGTAAAAGGTTTTTTTCCTTATAATCGAAATGGTTGGACTGATATGAGCAGAGGTTGATGATATAAAGCCACAAGTAGAGACTAGAGCTAAATATTTGTTATTCAAATTTTTTGACGTTTTTCCATAACAATCGTGTAATGCCGGAACACAAGCCTTCCAAGTTAATGGTTAGGGTTCGATTCCTGGCTTGTATAAGTTGGTCGTTATTACGTTTGTTTGAAAGCGATTTACCTTTCGCAAAATTCAGATTGTCGGTATTTGACGAACTCAGCATTGTTAAAGGTTCATAAATTATTTTTCTTTAATTAGAGGTACAGGTTAACAAGCACATGCATATAAATATTGACATTCTTTACCATGTATCTAAAACATTTTGCCTTAATCATAAGGCATACTGAACTGTAAATTTATTCCGAATACTTAATACAAAGGTACTCAATGTAAAGTATCAGAATTGCTTCTCAAACTTCCCAATATTGAGACAACTTATTCACAAAACTACAATTTTAGACAACATAAACGAACTTAAGTTAAATAATTAAGTCATTATTTATTGTTTAATTAAGTTCGTTTACACCCGACTTACAGCGTCTTAATTGATGACAATGTTTGAGGGAGTTACAGAATTGAATAATTGATTATTAAAACCACGTGATTCTTACCGTTTCCCAGCCGTCAGTAACCGGGAATAATATTTAAATTTAGTCAAATATTATCATGTACCAACACGAGCCACGAAACACTTAATTCATATAATATGTAAATCGCCTCTTGTTTCTTGGCGAGATTCTTAGTTATCATGACACTATTCTTTCCTCATTGTCTCCTTTACTCTTTATACGCTTGGAATCCCCAACTGCCTCCCTCACAATCTCTGCCCAGTCTTTTACGA
>JAPYZD010000324.1:0-41961 GCA_030522725.1 Ichneumoninae sp. B BG-2022a | reverse complement strand
GGCTTCCGGGAGGTCTTCCGGGATATCTTCATTGGTATCTTCGACCCCATGAAGACATAGAGCAAGATATCCAGGAAGATAAAAAAATCAGAAAAACCAGGCATTCATGAACAGCAGTGTACCACCATCGCCATCATCCCAAAGTTATTGGAGATTGCGTTTTGTTCCATTATCCCGTTTTGCCCCGGTGTGTCATTTTGCCCCGCTTTCCCCTATATATTTGTATCACGAATCCCCCCACCAATAGGTCACCTGTGCTTTAAATCCCATTGATGAGCTGCGAACTACCGAAGGGTTGTTCGATGCAATAATCGAGTCCAAACAATTAATAAAAGAGCTCGAGCATATTGAGAAAAAAATATTACCAATTTTTTTCTCCAAGAGAGGGGGCTTTGGACTTGAAGGATTAAAAAACGATGATGTAAAAAATCTGATTATTTAAATTGCCGTGATGGGAGTTGATCGATCTATGATTAAAAAAATAATATGGCGCGTGTGCGAAAGATTACAGCGCCGCCGAAGGGTCATTCGAGGAAATGATCGAATCCAAATTGTTGATAAAAGTGCTCGAGCATATTGAGAAGAAAATAATTCTTATTTTTTCTCCAGGGAGGGGGCTTTGGTCTTGAAGGATTAAACGACGAATAATGAAAAAGACTAATTGTTTACATTGTCACGATTGGAATTTACCGATCTGTAATTAAAGAAGAATAACTAGCGATCATGTTGGCTCGCGCGCTTCGTTGTCGCAGCATTTGTGTAAGTAACAGTGTGAGTATCCGTGTAAGTAATCGTGGGAGTATCCGTGTGAATATCTGTAAGTATCCGTGAGATCTGTGAGTATCTGTGAGTATCCGCGCGAGTGGCTCTGAGATCTGCGAGTATCCACGTGAATACCTGTGAGTATCCGTGTGCGAATATGTGATTACCTGTGAGTATACGTGTGAGAATATGTGATTACCCGTGAGTATACGTGTGAAAATATGTGAGTATCGGTGTGAGGATATGTGAGTATCGGTTATGTGAGTATCCGTGTGAGGATATGTGAGTATCCGTGTGAGGATATGTGAGTATCCGTGTGAGGATATGTGAGTATCCGTGTGAGGATATGTGAGTATTCGTGTGAGGATATGTGAGTATCTGTGAATACCCGTGTGAGTATGTGTGAATGCCCGTGTGAGTATCCGTGCGAGTATGCGTAGGAGTATCCGCAGGAGTATCCGTAGGAGTATCCGCAGGAGTATCCGCAGGAGTATCCGTAGGAGTATCCGTGTGAACATCTGTGAGTATCCGTGTGAGCGTCTGCGAATGTTTGTGTGAGTATCCGTGAGTATGGCTGTGAGTGTTCAATCGACATGAACTTTGTTATTACGTAGATACGACTCGTGTACGAAAGATTATTGCAGCGCCTTCTCCGAGCGCACTTTTAAATATCGTGAGCGAACGACGATCTCACCACGATTTGTTTTTGATTACAATCCTTCGCTCGATTGCCCTCCGAAGCGTGTTTACAATTCGACGATCCGGGCCCGGTTTTATTGAGAGCGCCTAGGCTCGTCGTTGCCGTGCGTGTACCGTCGAGACCGGAGTTGCTGGCAGCGGGCAAAGGTGTTTCTAAAACGCTCTTATCGCTCGGTGCGGCTACACTCACTCTCCAGAGCACCAGCTAGTTATACACGGAACTGATGCGGCGAACGGGCCAGGAGCAACGAGATATCGACGTATCGGTGGATTGTGACGGTGTGCGAAAACGACGACAATCTCGTGGTGCATTAAAACTCTACCTCTCTGCGACTACGCTTCGAAATCAACCGAGGAGGCCATCCAGAGTTAACTCGGAGACGTTTATCCGGGACGTTGCACAGAATAACTACACACAAACACACACACAAAACACCAACAGAAACTGAACTCGAGAGGTTGATTTATTCGTTTTATATTTCAACGTAAAACTATCCGATCCTCCGGAGGCTGCGACTGCTCTCCACGATCACTGTTTAACTATATACCTCGTGATTCGGTACTTTCTCCACTGTGTGTCGCGCCGTCCGCGTTCGGTCGGATATCGACTATCGAATGATCCTTCCACTACGAGTTACTCTTGTGCTTAAATCTCTTATACATCCTCCGCGAAGTTTCTTCGAGACTCTTACAGAATTTAAGCTGTCGTTCGATGTTTTCTTTGCCTTTTTTTTCACTTTTTTTTTACATTCAGAACTACCCGTGATCGGGAAGGATCGAAGTTCTGCCGATTTTGGTAAACAGACGAACACACGCACATAAACCACGGCTCCTGTCCCCCCGAAGAGTCTCGCTCGATCTCCTCTCTCGCGTGCGCGGGCTTCCCGGCATCAACTACTACCCGTTCGTTCCTTCGTTCTCTCAGAGACTCACCGCGATACGAGAGGTTCCTTCTTCGTGTAGCAGCGGGGGCGTCTCGTCTCTGTCTATCCCTCTTTTCGCCCCCCTTCGCCGGCGTATCTTTCTCTTTCTCCGGCGAGGGGCACGGATCTTACTATATATTCAGTAAACTACCGGAGCCTACGGAGCGCGGTGGGGTTACCCACCCCGCCCGCACCCCCCCCCCCCCCCCCCCTTTCCGCACGCCCGAGGGTTCCCTCCTCCGTACATCGTTCTCTTCTCTTTGTATCCATCGCTCGTTTGTTTCTTTTTCTCCGTACCGCTCTCTTTTCCCTTTGCGTTACACTGCCGTACACCTTCGCAACAGCAGCCGGCAGCAGCCAACAGCGAAATTGACTCTCGTCGGGGCTTCCCATCTCCTTCGATGTCCGAGAATACTTTACGCTCGGAAACTTTGAGGTTATCTGGCGGATTCGACGATCTCGATGAGGGACTTTTTGCTTTTCATTGTTCTCTTCGTGTAACGAAAAATAATTGTTTCCGTAAGTTGGGGCCTCGGCGATTGAGAAACGATATGTGGGTAATTGGAACTGAGTTTATTGAACAACCAGTTAATAAATCAGAGATCCCATAAATCCTCGTGCTTCCGTTCGATATCTCCCTGCCTCGCTTCTAAATTAATTTCCTTGCTCTCGGTCGAACGGCCACGGACTCGTAGGATTATCTTCTCTCGCAGTTTTTTTTCTGTTTCTTCGTATCTACGGTATTTCGCCTACGCTCGTCTTCGTGACGTTCGAGCCGCCATACACCAGCTAGAGTTACGATGAGACCCGAATGCCTATAGTTCTTTTTTTCCAATAACAAATGCATACCCATATTATTGATTTTTTTTTGTCGGGCACAAAGTGAGGATGCTGTGTCGTGTCGACAGTTGAAAATTGCTTCGGCCCTTATCGCACCACGCAAACTTGTGTCTTGGTAGTTTGTCGACAAATTCATAAAAATTCACAGCCACGTGTGCGTGAACAAAAACGGGCGAGAAGTGCTGTATTCAAAACGAGCAGCGCCAGCCAGTGTTGGCATTCATGCAGTCCACGCATACGAGAGGGGACCTCGAAACTCACTCCTATAGTGTTTTTACGAAAAAAAAACAAAGATACGCGTATTATTGAATTTTTTTTTAACAAGTACAAAAAGAGGAAACTGTCGTATCGGAAGCCAAAAATTGCCTCGTTCCTTATCGCACCACGCGAACTTATTTATTTCACAGTCTATCGAAAAATTCATAAGAATTCACAGCCACGTGTGCGTGAATAAAAATGGGCGAGAGGTGCCGTATTCAAAACGAGCAGCGCTAGCCAGTGTGCGGTATTCGTGTAGTCTACGTATACGAGAGAAGGGCGCGAACCACGCGGCATGACCATAACGGCACGTCGGGTCGCAGGATACGCCGAGGTCCGTGTAAGGGGACCGTCGGCGTTGCTCCCCCTTCCGATCGTGGACCTTCCTCCCTGCCCCTCCTCAGTTGACTCTTTGAGTCACTTGCGTCCCGAGTTCCGACTCTTCGCGCAATGCAGCAACGTGCCCTCGCTTCTCGATACAGAAAAATACAATTTTTCTGCGAACGCTTTGACGAGAATGCAGAACGTGTCAAGACGTTGAATTCACCGGGGAGTGAACAAAAAAAGATGCAGATTAAGATTCGACCGATAAGCAAAGTCGCGTAGGCAGGAAGGCTCAGCCGGCCGGTTTCCGGCGCAACGTGGTAACAGTCTTTGCGTGGGTTCCCGTTTTACCGTTAAAAGGGCGAGGATTGCTGATCTCTCTCCGCTGCCTCCACCGGTTCCCCACACTGGTTTATCATTTCTTTTTTTTATTATTCGTATTCGCGACGAGATATTGCGAAATACTTGTCGAATTATTTACGTACGAGAGTTACAGAGAGAACGAGAATTCGCCATTGCTGGCGCGACTTTCCATCCGTGAATGGAGCAGCTGGGTGACTATTCTTAAATTATTTTTGTAACCAACCTGTTTCACTTTGTAATTTTCATTCATGGTAGCCGCGGTTAGGGAAGACCGCGAAAAGTCAGGGAATGTCAAAATTGGCCGGGAAAGAAGTAAATTGTCGCCAAACCTTCTGTAAATAAATAAATAAAAAGTAAGCCTTGAAGAAAAAAAAATTGAGAACATTTTTATAAAAACAGAATTAAACATTAATACAATAATTAGGCATTTTCATTTGCATCCTTCATTTTTTTTAATAGACTGGCAAATTGTTTTATTGTTCAGGGAAAAGTCAGGGAATTTCTTTTTCGGGGAAAAAACAGCCACCACGTTATTGTTCCATCGGTCCTGATTCGGTAACAATTACTCGCACGAGAATTGAAGATTATAAAGTGAAATTTGCACATAAAAAAGAAGAAACAAAAAAAATATTGTCTTCGCGAGACCCAAATTGCTTATACCCCTGCGATCCTATGGACTCCTTTCCACTAGTTTCTTCTCACAATTTCTCTTGGCGCTAGAGAGTGGGTAGAGTTATTTTTGTTCACTATTTGTTTATTATTTTTTATTATTCGCTGGCGACAGTACGGCCCTGGATTTGTGTTCGGAGAGACGAGGACGGCGTTGGCAGGAGTATCCGGGACCGCGGTCTCGTGTGGTTCGTCTACCTATGTGCCGGCAGCGACGGCGGTGAGCGCGTTTGCCTGGGCTCACACGGGGACAGTGACTGTGGTCGACGGCGTCGACCACACTAGGCACTCTCTCTCGCGGAGGAAGAACCGAGCGGGACGATATACAAACGAGAATGGAAACGACTCGCCTATACGACGGGGAACAAAATATTAAAAATTCGAGAATGGAATAAACACTGTTATTAAACTCCGTATCATAGTTCGATATCGATAATTACACGAGTGAGACATTATCGGAAAAAAAAGTACTCGAATATTATCATTTTGCAAAGTATAGCTATCCGCTCGATTCGCTACGACGCGATTTGTAAAACGACTATGATCGTCTCGCGGGGGCTTTTTATACTGCATAAAATTATATAGGGAGTAACGAATTACGTAAAATCCGAAATAAAGGGAATTTTATCGTGGACAATAAAATTACATAAACTGTAAAGTGCATTGCGAAGCGAAAATTTATCGGGGTCTGCCGTGTGGAAATATTTGCATGTATTTCTTTTTGATGTTAGAGTGTAAAAAAAATTATTTTTAATTTTTGGAAGACATTGGAAGATTTTATGCGTAAACGAGTGTATTAAATTTCATGTACCATTGTGTTAAAGGATTAACGTACAGTATACTAAAAACTTTGGAAATACTTTACTTTTAACATTGTACTTTAATTCCAATAATTTGACGTAATTTAATTGTACATCAAAATTAATGTACAATTATGATGAAAAATGAATCTACTTTTTCATTGAAATCAAAGTATATTATTAAAAAAATAAAGTATTCCACAATGTTTTTAATACACTGAACATTAATTTTTCGTTGTAATTGTCCATGAAATTTAATCCACCAGTTTTTGCATAAAAGCTTCCAGTCCGCTACGTTAGAAGTCATACGAATTTTTTTTACAATCTATGTAAGGTTTTTCTTTCGACACGATGAGACAGCTTCGTTATTATTCCGACGATACAAACCTGGTGATTCATCTCGTAATGTATGTACATTATATAGCTGATGTAGGATGGATAGAAAAAAAACAACATTAATCATACCCGAGTCACACGTGCTGGTCAGTTTTCCGCTGCAATGTGCGCGCGCAGTGACACCGGACGATAGCGAAGAGTTGTGCCACGAGAAGGTGGGGTCGTCGTGACTCCCGTGGAACTGGAAGGGGCAGGGGGAGGGGGGGGGAGAGAGGGAGGGTAGCCAGGACGGGTTTTCGAATTTTTAGCTGTGCATCGTTCGAGCGCTACCTACCGCCGGCCGAACGAGCCACGACAAGTCTAACTCGACGATACAACGAAACGCTGATTTTACGCGCACGCGAAGCTGCGCCTGTTCGCACGTAGAGAGACCAGAGTCGTACATACCGCACGGAGATACAGATACAGCGCTCCCGGGGCAGCGAGTTTCTCGGGATAAAGGTGTATGTCTATCGGTATGCCGGAACGGATGTACCGTTATTCAACCTTAAAGGTTTAAGGTACGAGAGGCTAGAAGTGGCGAAAGAGGTGCTGCCAGCTTGTTAATATTCTCGAGAACTCGTGTGACTGTTCGATCGAGCCGATTACCGATGGCTTGCAGACAATGCATTTCCTGACTTGGTCACGTGGCTAATAATGGTCAGTAAAAAAATATATTTTTATCGAAGAAACATGTTTTTTTTTATCTGCCTATTTGAAATGACATACACGCGAGATTCGGCAATGCTAATTGCGCGTATAACCGGTAATCACACGCGTATTAGTGGACTTCTGTGTGTATTATAATTACAGCGCGAAATAGTGTAACCCCACTATGTCGGTACAATAAGTACAAGTTTAATGGCGCCGTTCTCTTTTCATCGCTTTTAACTCCACCGTCGGCGTGGCGATGTGTACGAGATAGAGCCGAGTCGAGTCGCCGGCGGACCTTTTGCCACGGTGTACCCGCGCAAGTATGCGCGCTCTGCTCTCTGTCTCCTCGATCTCGACACGGAGAACAGCGGTTCGCCTAGGGCGGAAAGCGAATTATAGTAGCGATGTTTGTGGTTATATTCCGGCTCGCCGCTGCGGCGCCGTGGATTCCTTCCGGCTCTTCTACAGACATCATCGTCGGGTATCCGTGTTCCGAGGCGGTTCAACCCTCAATTATTATTATTATTGTTGTTGCTATTTTTTTTGCGTTCATAGTTCCTTCCACTTTGACGAACATTAATTAACATATATCTGTATCACTTATTTACTCCGAGCGACTGCCGGTGTAGAATCCCGTTTGGAGAGTTGGCATATCGATGTGAAATTGTAATTACGAGGACGTAGAGAAAACTGATGCCGGGATGAAGGTAGTACTTGCGGTACAGTCCCGCCAAACGTGAGTTTCAGAGAAAATTTCGAACATTTATCGATGGGATAAAAATCTGAAAAAAATCAAGTGTATGGGAGATGCTGGAAAGATTGTTTTTGTGAAATAATAATTGAAATTTGTCATTAACGAATTGAAGATAAAAATTATTATCCAACAAATGACCTGGCAACTTAACTATTTTCCTTCATAAAAATAATTCGTTTATTTTTCCGAATACGTATGAATTTTTTCAGAATTTTTTTTAATCTTTGAAAATTGACGATTAACAAACATTGACATCAAAATCAGGCAAAAATTAAGGAATATTTTACAAAACTGACCGAATATGTACATCTTCGAAAATTAGCACAAAACAGTTAATATTTTTGCACATCGATTGCAGTTAATGTTTTCTTAGGTTAAGGGCATCTGCTGTAATACAAATAACCATCCACTGTAATCAATACATGTATAAAAGTCTGTGTACAAGACTTTAAAAATATAGCACTCATTTGACTAGTGCGAAGCGCTGCAACCTCCTTAAGAGCATGTGAAATACCGCGGTCGGTAATAAAAACTCTACTCAACTTTTAAAAAGAAAAGTTTCAGTTTCACCGGAGGCTAGCGTGAAATCCGCTTCCGATGAGGCTTTTCGTTTGACCGTCACTACCGGGCCCCGTGAAAGAAGCTTGATTACAGTTTCTGATATCGACCGAGCCAGGGTTAGGTGGGGAGTTTCACATGATGTGTTTCATATAACGTTAAATCCCGTTTGGAGAGTTGGGATATCGATGTAAAATTGTAATTACCAGGATGTAGAGAAAACTGATGGCGGGTTTAAGTTCCGAGGGAAGTTGCAGTCATTGACATTGAGAAAGACGCCCCTCCCCCTCCCCAGACCCGCCGAACGTGTGACTGACACCGTACAGAACCACTAGGCTCGACTATCCAGCATCCAGCAGTGAAACGGGTTTTCGATGAGTTATATTTCATACGTCTTTCACTATATCTATAGGCTCGGGTCCTCTGCATTCCAACGGCGAATCTACCGCTAAGACGCGTACTCTTTCTGTACACGCGTAGAAAATTTCAAGACTCTGCAAGGAGGAAAATTTAAATTTTCCTCGAAAGTCGTTGTTTCTGTTGTATTGGCGAAGGCGCCAGTCCGACGGGAAACGAAACATCGGCTCACATCTTAATGACACCGAACGTTACGAGACTCGGTGGTAATTAACTGTACTTAAACGTTGCACGTAATCGTCACGAACGAGTCTGCCAGCAATCGGCGAAACTCGGTCGAGAGGCTCAGGTGCTTCCCTTTCCTTTCGTCACCGTTTTCCAGGAGACGCGGCAGCGTCTCGACGCCAAGTACTTAAAAATAGTTTTTAAGCGATATAACTTATTCTCCGCAGTACGGCGTTAAATTCTTCTATGCACGACGGAAACTTCGATCGCTGCCAAAGAAATCGAAGTACCGTCGATCGCGGTTCGACCTCGATAAATTAATCGGAATGTAATATTAAAATGTTCATTGTGTATATCGAAAAAAAATTGAGTTTTTATAGATATATAGAAATTCTTCCGTCCGCGTATCGTAAACGTTCGATAAATCCAACACATGTATAGTATAAGGAACGGAGTAAAAAGAATAAGGTAACGGTACCAATGTTCGGGCACGTCTCAACCATCGAGCACTCCTATGCAGATTTGATTTATTACGAATTTAAGTAAGTATTAGAAATCCAATTTGGCGCTTGTAATCGTGTCTACAAACATTGTTTGATGAAAAAAGTTAGAGAAAATTATACAAGGTTTAAGCCTAAATTATTTTCTATTGTTACATTTTGATACAGGACCGACTGTATAGTGTCCGAAAATTGGCACAGTCGAACCACTTCGCGACCCAATAATCGAACAGTTCGAAGAAATTAGGGTAGCCAACTTTCTACAGTATTACAGTCAGTATTGTTTCGCGTAAATATTATTCCTTCATCGATTTAATTAATAATGGCAAAAAAGTCTTTTAGTTAATTTAAACTAGTTGAGTCCGTACATCAGAATTCTCGAAATCTATGATTGTCCGAAAGATCGGGACATACAGTGTACGAATATAGGGACGTGCCGAAAAACCGCGTCCGAAAACTGGTGCATTTGGACTCTCTTGTTATTTTTTTCCGTAATAAAAAAAAAAGTGTATCTTTTTGTAATTCATCGATGCGTTTTGGAAACTGGAAGTTATCGGCTCGACATTGGTTTCAGATATTTTCCCGAAAAATGTGTTCTTGGCAAATTTTTAGCGTCCGAGTATTGGTATCTTTACCTTAGAAACTCTTCCGTCTGCGTATCGTAAATGTCCGTCACGTTCGATACATCCAATGCATGCAGTGATATAAACAGAGTAAAAAGAATAAAAATAAAAAAAAGTTCGTTTGTTATTCTTTACCTGTGTTGTTCCTCCTCGGCGCACGTTGCCTGCTGCTGCCTGCCGGTGACCTGAAGCTGCACGTTCGTCGCTGACATCGTGCGCAGTTGACACGAGGATGAAGAACCCCGCGATTTAACGTACCACGGCCGTTCAACCTCGTAGCCTCCACCGATGAGCGGAAACCTGCTTATCAGCTTCGATCGTGGCCCTCATCTCTCAGGATTTTATACACAAAGAGGACAACCGGTTCCCGGATACCTCGATTCCGCGACGGACGCACTTGTTGCAGAAACGACAAACTAAACGACAACAAAAAAAATATTCTTTTCGAACCCAGAGAACAAAAGTTACCGTCAATCGGTCAGTGGAAAATGGAGTTCGCCTTACACTCTCGATATGCGCGTAGAACGTTACGCTAAGATTTTATCGCCGAGCACACCTTTTCGCTATTTCCGAATACTCGAAACAAAACGCCAAAAATCTCTCACTCCTACTATCGTGTTTTGAAGAATCTCGACACAGTAAAAAAAGTTTTGTACTTTTTACAACTTATTGTCCACTACATCTGCAATTTTTTATTTGTTAATTTTCCGATCGCCCCAACAGGCTCTAGTTTTGCAAACGAAAGTGCAAACTAAAATTGTTAACGACACGGGAAATAAAAGGACAGGTTTGTATATTCATAAACCTGAACAAATCAGCTTGTCACTTATTTAAAAAAATTATTTTTATATCACGTTTTAAGCTTCGCGTGCGAAAACCCCCATTTTCAACCTTGTGAAATAAAACTTTGTAAATACTCGTGCGAAAAACGTTTTCTGAACTCGTGTGATTGCAACACTCGTCTTCGGCTCGTGCTGCAAACTCACACACGTCAGAAAAAGTTTTTTCGCACTAGTATCGTAATGTACTATTACGAAGGATCGTATTTCCGATTTTACAAAATTACCGTGCAGTAAAAAATAAGGCCGGATTCCGCGAGCCCTCCGGCGGTCACTTTTCTAACCCTCGAAACAGATGTCTCGATCGCTAACCGACATCCGAGGACGCAAACTTCACCGAAACTCGAATGGCGCACCTCTATGTTTCGCTTCCTATATTACCATTCCCACGAGTGGAATGTTTCTCGATCGGGGAGACGCACGCACACGCGCGCTCGTTTTCTTTTTTCTCTTTCTTCCCCGTTCCTCTAAATCTTATCGCTAAACGACGAAAACTCGGTCAACGAATAGATCGATCGTAAAGCGATAACAACAGCAAACGTTATTGTCTACTCGAGGAGGCTAGCCGGCTCGTAAATTTGTCTATCAGCCTCCGACTCTCGAACGTCACATGCACAACGATATCTCTGGTCGATGTTACTCACACATTCCCGGCGCGGCTCTGTGTTTCCTCGCGATCTTTCGGCTCTCCCCGATGGCCGACGACGATATAACCTCGCGAACCGTTCCAAATTCGTGACTCTCGTCGATATTAATTTGCACCGGCGTTTAACCCGGAATGAGGGGCACGATTTCTAAGGTCAACGAGTCGCGAGACGATTCGTGGCAGCGACGAAATTCTAAAGGTGGAGAAAATAAAAACGCAAGAAAATGCTACCTGTTGCTCTCGGCTCACGACGCGCCAGCACACCTGACTCGCGCATGCGTCTCGAGCGGGACTGTCAGCTTCAGGTATGTAGATACGGCTGCACTGTCGAGTCGGGTATATCTGTATACACGTGAACGGTGCTACATACCTGAGGGGATCGCAATGGCCGAGGAGTGGGGGGTTCTTTCCTTTGCGTGGTCAGCGGGACATGCCGACGATCGGTAGTGGGGAGGGGAAGAGCGCATACGAACTTCTGTCTGCGGGTTTATCGATGATCATTAATGTATATTCGAGTCACGCGCGCGACTCCGGATGGTAATGGAGAATCGCGCTGGAGGCATTCCCCGGCCGCGGCGAGGGAGTCAGGAAACGCGAGCGACGATGATTTTCCTCTCGGAAGACGCGAGTAAGTGCCCGCTTGTAGGACGAATAAAAAAAACTCTAGGGCGCGTCCTTATTTTATATATTATTCGCAAGAAGTATTCGATAATCTTTGACGCAGTTACGGAGATTGCAATGGTAATCGCATATACGCACCGACGTAGGGCCATTATTTTTGTATTCAAAATATTTGTATATAAATATGGCGTTGTCCGTAGTGCTCGGCCAAATTTGAATTTCGATGATTCTCATGTAGCAAAAAATATTTTGAAATCGTTTTAGAAATATTTTCAATCTTTCATATCTCACCGCATATTTCTGAAATGTATGAAAATTATATTTTCAAATGTTCTATCAAAATATTCTACCGAAACATTTCTTAAATATTTCAGAAACATAATTTAATCACTCAACACATATGAAATATTTCTGAAATATAGTGATAAAATATTTTTCAATATTTTTTATTTTATGTTTCACCGAAATATTTCTGAAGCAATTCAATGGAAGATTTATGATCGGACAAAAAAATGTTTTTAAAACGTTTCACAAATATTTTTTTTATATTAATAAAACATTTTCAGTATTTCAAAAAGATGTACGTGCTATGTTGGTTTCGTCGCAGTCGCGGCGGGGGGGGTTAGATTTCGAGACGATGGACGAAAAGAATATTACGTTTATTGATCGTATATCGACGAGGATTTAATTTCACTCGGTCGGGCGCGAACCATGCGGTTTATTTTTTTTTTGTTCTTCTCGATAGATATAGTCATATAATACAGTTCACTATTACTTGTTTTTGTTTGTTTTTTTTTTAGTCGCGACATGTATTTCGGCAGCACTTAGCGACAAGTTCATATTGTTCTGTAGGTTAACAATGATTCGTCGGTCGATTCGAACGACAAAACGTGTTTTTTTGTTGTTGAGTATTTTGCTGTTCCACGCATAATAAATCATATGTAAAAAAAATCATCGCGAGCACGCAGCTCGAACAGTCGGACGAAGGTAAATCGAATACCTTCATCGCGAATCGATCGCGAGTCACGCGAGAAAAAAAAATTTGATTGATCGAACGTTAACGATAAGGATCGGCGGTCCTTTTCTGGAGACTCGTTCGACAAGGAGACTTATCGCGTAACAAATTACATAGAAATTATTCGCTTTCGCATTACTCGACGATGGCAAACTCATTACGGGCAACGGATTACTTTTTTTCTTCTTCTTTTCATCAATTGTGCATTTTTTTCATACATATCCACACCACCGATAAACTCTAATTCACTCACACGGTATAATTCTACTATATTAGGCATTCTCTCATACACGAACGTCCAGGTTTGTTACTTCTCATACTCACATCACTCCTCCTCGTATGACTCGTCTCATTCGTTATTTTATTTTTTTCTCGTTTTTTCACTCTCGCGAACACATACATGCGTGTGAATGCTTTTAATCAAAAAAGTCAAACATCACACACGCACACACACACACTCATTCACACTTTATCAAATTCATTATCGAGATTCCGCCTTTGTCTTGGGAGGCCTGAAGGCCTTCATTTTTTTCGGCTTTTTCTGCTTCGTAGCAGTACCGGAGCCCGATTGAAAGGCTTTCCAACTGTCGACGCGCGACTGTCTTGACTCTTCGAAATTTCTCTGCCATTCCTTCTCCATCGCCGCTTGAGCCTCCGCCGATAATTCTTCCTCGCGTTTTCTCTTGCGCTGCTCGGCGTCTCTCGTCGCCAATTCTCGTCTGAGGAATAAAAATTTGGTGGTTTTTATCGTGCTTCGCTCTAAAGAATGGTGCGACGAGGATTGACTTACCTTCTGCGCTCCATGTCCGCGAACAATTTCATCGTCATCACCCATACCGCGTGAGTGTATCCCTCTTCGGTCTCTTCCTCCAGAGCGGTCACGCCGCTACCGTCCTTCCCTTCCTTTTTAAGTTTTTTCTTTTTTTCCGCGATCTGAAATTCCGAACAGGAGACAAAGTCGTTTGGATCATTGCCACTTCGGTGCTAATCTAATTGACCTCAAAATAACGCTACTGCCGTTTTCGTTACGTCAAACGAATATTAATGTTTGATAAAACGAAAAATACACCGTAATGTAGAAGCCATTGAGATTAAGGTAATCTAATTGACCCCAAAATAACGCTACTGCCGTTTTCGTTTCGTCAAACGAATATCAATGTTCAATCAAACTAAAATGTACCGAAATGTAGAGAGATTGAGATCAAATTAATTTAATTGACGTCAAAATAACGTTACTACAGTTATGAAGCGAATATCAATGTTTCATAAAACAAAAGTATGCCAAAATGTAGAGGAATTGAAATTAATGTTATCAAAAGACAAGTGTCTCAACATGAAGTACTTAAAAAGAAAATTTACGCGAGATGCTAGCAAGTAGTTGTACTCAAATATGCCGGAAGACGAAACTTTGAATCAATTTGATTGACCTCAAAATGACGCTACTGTCGTTTATGGTTTTATGAAACTAATACGAATGTTTACCATATGATCCGTTCTTGCTTTCGCTTCTTCTATAACGTCCATACATTTTGCTCTGGTCTCTTCGTTCTCCAAAGTCTTCCATGCCTTGTTCACAACTGAAAACAGCAAAAAATCGATTATCTTTATACAAAAAAAAACTTATGAAGAAAATATTTTTTCACGTTGTCCCGTCCGTCAAATTTTGTTCTAAAAACTTGGTCCGTGAATTTACTAACACAGATAACTGGGGTAATTTCAAAATTATTCTTTAAAGTTCTTACTCTCGAAAGCTTGCTGAGCTCTCTCTGCGTCGTCCTGATTTTTGTCTGGATGCACCAGAATTGACATCTAAAAAAGTGAAAAAATTATAGAAAAATAGAAAAGTTTTTCTAATTTTAAAAAATCATAAAAATTGTAAACAAAAAGCTAGATAAAAAAAACCTTACACGACGGTACTTCTTCTTGATTTCATCTATGGTTGTCTCAGGGTCAATGTGCAACACTTCGAAGGGATTAAGATTAAAGTAAGACGAGCCCGGACGAAGGAGTCTGTCTATTTGTTGTTTTGGCGTTAGAACCGAGTCACGTTTTTCGATTTCCTTGACCTGCGGAAAAATGATTCTTTACAAAAGAAATGTCGAATAAAAAAATAAACACATCCAGCATCCGATGTATCAATATTATCGTCGAGCGAGAGACATGCATTCTAGTAGGTTAGGATATTCGCATTTTTTTCCTCCACCTTTGCTGCTATTCAAGGCTGATTTTATATATTTATCGTCGATATTACGACGGATGAAGAATCTAAAAATAATTTTTATAGACTAAAGTTATTATTACAACCGGTTACAGTGAAATTAATTCAGTTAAAATATCGATGACGTTTGTGAATCTCGAGCTCGAGAATCGAGTTGTTTTCTCGATTACGTAACAGTAAACCCGCGATGTTTTCTATCGAGCGAACCGAAGAAAAATCACACTTTTCATCACGATTGTCCTATCGTACATACTTCCGTATAAAATTCGTTAAATTCATCTTCTTTCTTGGCTGGAATTTCACTGGACAAACTCGAGTTCGTGGCAGCCATCTTGACTGTTACTGCACACATCGTTCCCGCATCTGTCGCCACCTTCTGTCGGCATGTGCACTTTGTATTTTGTGAGAAAGAAGAAAAAGAATCACAAAATAAAGATGAAAGAAAAATCCATACCGTCCTACAGTTTCCGGCGTTAGCATCGCAGGTACATCCACAGGTTTCGTAATATCGCCGTCGTGTGGCGGCACTCACAGTGTTACCAGTGAATTCACTGGTAACATGTAGGTGGCCCGAAGGCACAAGATGTTTTCAGTACCATCTGACTAAAAACGGAATAGGTAAGAACATGATGCGATTTAATAGACAAAACGATTATAATACAATTTGCATTTCTGCCGTAAAAGATCAGAGATAAAATTGATTCAACACAAATACGGAAGTAATAATGGTTTGTTTTTGCGAAAATGAGTTTCTTTTTTCTTCGATGTTTTTTACCATGCTGTTTTTTACCCATTTCCGATTACTGGGTAGATTGATTTATAGAACATTATCGAACGTCGACGTTAATAATTCGAGCAAAAACTTATTTTTCGACTAACGGACGCGGAGTGGGTTCCACGCGTTTACGGTAGCACCTAAGAGAGGGGTAGAGGTGTGACTTATAAAGGGTTAAGGATGTATCACAAGTACCTTCCAATACAAAAGTGAGATTCAGTGAGAATTGGAACACTTTCGAATGGTATAAAAATCTGAAAAAAATCAACTGTATTAAATGTGCCAAGAATATTAATTTGGCATAATAATAATGTCAAAAAGTTATTCAACAAATATAGCTAATCGTTACAAAATGTTGTAAGAGGTGAAAATCCGCCCCAGGAAAATAACCGAATATTTTATTTGAAAATATATGTTTGTTGCAACAAAAGTTAAATAAAAGTACCGAAGGCTTGTTGTTTCTGGTAAAGAGAGTCGACAAATTCTTGCAATGGTCAAAAGTTATAAAGTATCTCTATCTATTTACCTTAACGATCGTCTTGGCGGTTGTTCTTCGGCATTTAGATACAAATTCACACTCGTAACATGTAACATACTTTACAAACGATAGTCACGTTGGAAAGCGTGCCAAACAGAGACCCATATAGCACGAAGTACTTTAATTCATTTTAGAAATATTTTCAATCTTTCAAATCTTACGAAATATTTCTGCAATATATGAAAATAAAGTTTTGAAATATTCTATCAAAATATTCCAACAAAACGTTTCTTAAATATTTCAGAAACATACTTAAACTTTCAATACATGTAAAATATTTCTGAAACATCGTGATAAAATGTTTTGAAATATTTTTGATTTCATGTTTCACCAAAATATTTCTACGAATGTTTCTATGTTTATGCGAGTGTGTACACGCAAATCGGACTGGTCATCCAATCATTCACATTTCGCTGAAATGTTTTTCAAACGTTTCTGAAACACATTTCAATGTAACATTTGTGAACGAACAAAAAAAAGATTTTCATAATATTTTTAAAACATTTCACAAATATTTTTTGATATCGACAAAATATCTTCGATATAAAAAAAATAATCTAAACCTTTCAAAAATATGTCCGTGCAATGCGGTGAATGGCGTCCGGCAACGAGTGCAGTTGGGAAGGTTATCGAATCGAGGTAAATCGAGTTATCATCGGTCGGCTTGTGAGAACGCCCGAGTCGCAAGGTTGTATATTACAGTAACGTTGGGACTCCGAGCGGAGACTTCGAGCAGACAGATAGTTCACACTTAAATTCCAACCGGCAGGAAAGGCGAAGGTACCGTCCGCAGCGCGTCTTTAAATTTGCGCCGTCTGGCCGAATTCACACGATAAACTTGAGCATCATCCAACTTCAACGTTCGATTCCTCGAGTCTCTCCGCAAGCTGAAAAAACATTCGCCGAAAAAAAAGAAAAATCAACAAATCGTTTTCATCCTGGAGTCAATAAAACGTTCCCTAATCGCAACGTTTCAATTCTAATAACAATCCGACGAATAATTATTCCTTCTCTTCCAAACTAATGTATTATTAGTCAGCTGCATCAATTATGCATCTCGAACTAACATACTCATCAACGAATTCTTAACGGCTGCTACCGTACGTATAACAGCGAGGTCTTCCTCTCGCCGTTCACACCCCCTCTCCCCCCCCCCCCGTTTCGTCCGACCAAATTTTGATTCGTAGCCCTCTCCTCCCACGCAATTTTCCCAACGAGCGTCTCCCGGACCATGATCGCGCGCGGAGCATCGGCAGCATCAGCAGCAGCGACACGTAGAGAGGGTGAGAGCGGAATAGAGAGATATACAGCGCGGTGGATGCGGTGTGCGAGCGGAGGATGAGGTGGAAGAGGTGGAGGCAGAGGCGCCACGAATTCGCCACCTCGGTCGCTTCGGCGATTCTCGGCTGGGCTCGTCGCTCGTTCCCACCGACGCGAGTAGAGTGTCCGCACGGCACGTCCAGTAGTACGCCGCGCGCCGCCTCGCCGGCAACTTCCCAAGCAGAGAGTGTGTCGAGTGCCCACGCGCGCATTTATCTATTATCTATCGAGTATAACGAAATACTTTTTGTTTTTCTCCTCTCTCTTCACGCCGTGAATCGTTATCGAAGTTACGACGACAGTGAAGAGAGCGCGACAGCATCGGCGATTTAAGTTACATCGAGATACATAGTCGGTTAAAATTAGACCGAAGACCGAGTGTGGGAGAAGTACAATCCCGTGCGAGTGAATTAATCGGTCCTGCTGGTGGAGCATCCGCGTTCTCGCGGTCCGGTCGTTGTTCGAGCGTGTTATTATTATTATCGCACCAGCTCGCCTCTCGACCGATCCAGCACGGCCAATTTTGCCAGAACGCGCGCAAGATCGGTGGAGAAATTTCGAGGCACGTGGGCTTCGCGCGCATTCTTCTCCTCGCTATGATTACGTGAAAATATAGATATATACATATATGAACAAATGCGTTGATTTAGTTCGCGAGACAAATCGCCCGAGCATCGATAGCCGATCGCCGGTGAGAGAACCACGAGCGGGTTCCGTGCGGGAGGCGTATCGAAGCCAAGAATCCACCGTCCAACTTCTTCGGTCACTTTTCTCCTCCTTCTACGTCGCCTCCTCGGCCTCTCGGCGAGTTTTATAAAACGCGCGCGCTCGGTGTAACACACCGAACGACCTCGCGAGAGTTCAACGTGGCAGAGCGAGACGGAGAGATTGCGAGAGGGAGAGAGCGAGGCTCTCTCATCGCAGTCGCTTGCGCTCCCCCCGCGGCGTTTCCACGCCGCCACGCCGTGGAATTCTTCGAACGCGCGCGCGCTCGCGACTCGTGCCTCGTGCTTCTTCCAAGAGCCTCTCGATACTTTTGCGCCATCCGGCAGTCTCGGCTCGCTTGTCCGTCGAGCGGCACATCGAAGTTGATCGTAAATCGATTGAAGCATATTTTCTTCTTTGATTAAAAAATTTTTAATACAAATTCGGCGGGGAAGAAAAAAAAATAAACAACCGTTCTCGTAGGGTAGAAAGTACGAGCTCGCGCGTACGCGCACGCGCAGTTCCCTCGAGCGGCCTTGAGATTTTCTTCAGTTAAATTCGTGCGAGCCACAGCGACACGGCGGCGAGATAGTGTGTAACACGTAAACACGTTTCGAATCTAAACGTTGATTTCGCAATACGTCGCATAAAGTGTGAGCGAGCGAGAGATACGCGTGGAACATCGTGTTGTGCGACGAAGACGAACGTAAAACGAAAAAAAAAACATTCTGGAGGGACATCGATAGCGAGATAAAGCGAGGAGAGCCGAACTCGCCTCGTGCGACGAGGATTTTACAAAGTGAAATAAGCGCGCTCGAGCCAAATGACGCGTGGACTCGGTGCTTCGGGAATATATTACCCAGAGCGTGCGTACTAAAACCACCGGTGTCTGTGCGCGCGTGCGCGCCATAGTGTCTCGGAATATTACCGAAAAAAATAATATAAAAAAAAACAAAACACGCGTTTCTGAGGTTAAAACCTCAATCGTGTTCGAAAAATCTTCGCGATAAAAAGAAAAAAAAAAAAAAACAATTGTGCGACGTAATTTCATCAGTTACGAAGAGCAGCCCGAGATCGTCGGCTAGACTGTACACAAACCCGCGGGGAGGGGAAAAAAGAAGTACAGCGAGAGAGTATCAAAACATGGCCACGTGACCGTGTGCCGCAACAACGGCGTGAGCCAAGCTGCTCGTAAACACTACGTTGGACCCACGTGCTCTACCCCCTCCCCTCTCGCCGCCATCACGATCCTCGTGGCGGTGCCGCCGCGCGCACCAAAGCCCCCCTCCCGCCCCCTGAAACGTCGAGCACCCGAGATCGTCGTTCCTTCCACCGGAATTTCGTTAACCCCGTAACCCATTATTTTTGTTTCTCTACGGCCGTTTAATTCACTGCCGACGCTCTGAATTCCTTCAATTCTCCTTCTTCCCTTATAATTTTTTATTTATTTTCGTTGTTTCTCGCGTGTGCGATAAATTTAATTGAAATAAATAAATAAATGAAAATTAGTTCGGTGGTTGAAAACCGAAACGGAGGGATCAAAGTGGATTACGATTTTGGAATGGACGATACGAGCATGATGGACTCGGTGCCGGTCAGCGGTAGCGTTCCGATACCGGTGACCGTGCAGCAGCAGCAGGAATTGTCTTTCGATCTCGAGAGCGGGTTCGAGCCACAGACGAGAGCGCGCTCGAACACGTGGCCGTTGCCGAGGCCGGAGGGCTACGTTGACGGCAACGCCGTTGGTGGAATCCCCGTCGGGAAGGAGGGCGTCGAGGGTGGAACCCCCCCGCAGCAGGGACCGCTCAGCCAGGGCGGGGGACTCCTTCCAGTAAAGAAGAGCTCCTCGAGGAGAAACGCGTGGGGAAATTTGAGCTACGCCGATCTAATTACACAGGCGATAACCAGCGCGCCGGAAAAACGTCTTACCCTGTCGCAGATCTACGACTGGATGGTGCAGAATGTGCCCTACTTCAAGGACAAAGGCGACAGCAACAGCAGCGCTGGATGGAAGGTGAGTCATTTTTTTCAAAATTTTATATGAAAACTTTATTTTTTGTTCATAGGTAGATAGATGAAAGTGTTTATTCTGTGCGATGAGATCGAAAACCCCCAAGGACCGAATTTCAAGACCCTAGTTTGAAGTTAAGGGGAAGCGAAATATCGCGATCGGTAATATAAACTGCAATGAATTTTTCTCAAGGGTCCTCATTTTTTTTAGGAAAAAGCAAATTCGAGCGGGTTGCGCACGGAAATTTTGCGTCCGGGCCGCATTCACTTTTTTCACAAAAAAATTGGCACCGTTGAATAAAGATAACTTGAAAATTGCAACTATCTCTCTCGCGCGCATAGCTGTTTCACTTCCCCTTAAGATCGAAGCTTGGCTCGAACTTCATTGCGTGCTTAATATCTACCTTTTAGTTCGAACTTCATTTCGAACTGAAATCAACGCAAATGCGATCGGAAGTTCGAACTCATGATCGAACCTCAGTTCGAAATTGATTTCGTGCTTAAGGTTCATCTTGAGCTCGATCTTCAGACTCAACGCAAACTCGATTGCAATCTAATTTGAGTTCAGACTTACGTTCGATCTCAAGAGCGATCTTAAGTTTAAACTAACGTCTTAAAATTCAACACTTAGAACATTGTGCAGCAACCAAATACGAATCTAAAACTAAAACTAAAACTATAAACTAAGAAGTGCAACTAAGGAGTAAAAGAAAATTAGTAGTATAATAGTAAGACAAATAACAAGAAGCGATCCAAAAATACGAAATAATAAAAAGCAAAAGAACTTAATGAAATAGAAAATTAGACAAAAGTATAATACAGGCGTCCCAGCGGCTGCAGCTGCTGGAACGTGCCAACATACATAATCCTCAAAAACACAATAGAGCAAAAAATAGAGCAAAATCAAAACCAATAGAACCATAAAATGACATAGAGATATTTTATGTGAATGAAAGTCGTCGGAAAGGAGAATTTTTCTTTTTCATTTTTTTTAGTGATACAACGGACAGGTTGTAAATACGCATGGATGATAGACTATTCATTGTCTTTTATTTTTTTATTTTGTTCGCGAGACAATTGGAAAATAATAGTTTTTATCATTCTCCGTGTGAGATGTTACATAAGAGTAACTCTTGTCTGCGAGACGATGGTGTCGTACGTTATCGTCGAATTTATTGGCTGCGTTATCGAGGCATTATAGATCGAACGATATTGACGTCACGTCGACACGAAAATAACGAAACTACAAGTCTTATATTCGTGCTAACGATCGCTAGCTTTTTTATTCCTTTTTTGTTATCATATCTCTAGTATATTCCGATTGAAAGCCGCTCGGCAATATCCCTCGATGTCAAGACTGTTCAAATGTTTACTATCGATCCACTACCGACCCTATCTATTCGTTTACCGTAATAAATTTATTGAAAAAAAACTGCGAATGGAACTAATCACCTTCGATACTAGGTATACCGAGATAGTATAGTTTCCATATTTTTTTTTCTCCGGGTCGGAAGAGTGAGGAGTGATGCGGTCGATTCACTCTCACGGTTCCGTCCCGTCTCGTATATTCCCGCACGCGAGCAATTTCCAGCGTAATACACGGGCCCGTCGTACGCGTTCGAATGTCTGGTACTCGTAGGAGAGAACACGCGTCGAAGAAGAGACGGAGGCGAGCGAGAGTCTTCTGGCATACCAAGGCCGCGAGACTCGCGATCGCATCTGCATTCCCGCGGCACTCTGTTGCGACGCTCGTAGATCCGCGAGCCTCTCCACAGGCGGCATCGCTCCTCGGCTTCGTCGTCGTCGACGTAGTCGTCTTCTCCTCCTAGCGCCCGCTGTATCACCGCTGCGTAACTTTCCGTTAAGTCGTCGAACGCTCGTCGCACGTGCCTGCTTAGCGGAGGCCGCGCATGCGCGCTATACCGAGCCCGAACGATAAAGAAGTTTGACGACTCCGCGTATAATATACACGCACACCGATCGTAGGCGTGAATGTACAGATCTCGGTGTACATTACACTGCAACCCAGTAGACACGACAATGAAATTCCTTCGAGAACTGTCCGTCCAGATAGCCAACGATTTTTCCAGCATTTACTCCCACCACGACGTTCCGGCGACGCAATGTTATCGACCGAGTCGGCGGTACATATACATATAAATAAAATATTTTCGTATAATTTTCATGGAAATTGATCTTTCTTGCGTTTAAAAAAAAAAATAACAAAATTTTGTTCTCGAAAGTTCATTCGAAACTTTTATGTCTCAAACGTTTTTATGTATGACTAATAGTTTTTCTGATACAGGGGATTAAAAAAGTTCACTTTTTCAATACCTCAAAAAAATACGATCCAAAAATTCTGAAAAAATTACAAACATCTCTTGTAAATAATCATGAATTGTGGCGAAATTACAATTTTTTTTGGAGACGCTCGAGTTTTTGACCGTTCGAAACCGGCTGTTTAGTTAATATTTATCTACTTGTGAGACAAGCGTACGAATAAAATATTCAGCCAGGAGTAAAATATGTGTCAGCAATCAGCTGAGAAAATGTATCAG
Source organism: Ichneumoninae sp. B BG-2022a (assembly GCA_030522725.1). Classification (NCBI taxonomy): domain Eukaryota; kingdom Metazoa; phylum Arthropoda; class Insecta; order Hymenoptera; family Ichneumonidae; species Ichneumoninae sp. B BG-2022a. Next base: position 19,032 of record JAPYZD010000324.1, on the reverse strand, counting down.
GCATAGACCTAAAACAACCTGAGCAAACGAATAAAAATTCGTTGTGACCAATTTTTCTTTTTTTTTCTTTGTGGAATTGAAGTTCCTCACGGATAAGTTAAGTCTTCTGACCGATTAATTAATATATAATATTGTATACATGTGTATATAATATTGTTTATTAATATAGGATATAAAGTCGCGCGGGAGCCTCGTCAAGCCAAGCGAGTGAGTTTCGAAGTGGCGCGGTGACCGGGTGACTCTTTCCGTGTTATTTTTGCTCGAGGCGGGAGGGAGAAGGAGCGCGCGAAGATAGCGCACGACACACACCGGCCGACTCTCGGTGTCGGAGATCTCGAACGGCCCGCGTCGTTGCCGCGTCTCTCGCGCTCTTTCCCGCGATGCGCGCGCAGTTGCCTCTCTCGGCCGTCTCCTGCCGACGTCGCTCGGCACGGCCAATGTGCCGCTGCACGGACGAAGTTCCGAGAGGCCACCACAGCTCTCGATTCGCGTCTGGCTGCTACCTGTTACTACTACTCGCTTGCCTTCCGCGCACTGTACACCTTACACACAGTATACCTCGCCCGTGTGTACAGGCACGCCCGACCCCATGTGTTTTACCTTCGAGCGAGAGTTTACGAAATCGGTATCGGCGCGGGCGCCCGTAACGTTACGGCGACCCGCAGCCTCAGCCACTATCCTCCTTCGACTGTAACCGCGTTTTACCCCCTTCGAGCCATTAAACACGAATTCGTAATTTTACTGTTACGAATAAAAAATCCCGAATTCAGGCTCAAATTCGACTGAATCGTTACTAAACTATACGATTCACGGATCGCTTTCCAAATTTATTTAACAAATTTAATTTTACAAAAATGAAATTCTCAATAAGACGGAAGAGCTTTGTGAGTTCTCTGTCAATTATTAATTAAGTTTTCCTCTATTATCGATATGGTGTCTGGTACCTCGCACCGTGTATTATTTCGCTCGATTGGGGTTGCCCATCAACTTGTAATTGGGCTTGCGCTTTTTTACTAAATCAATAAATAAAATGGGGGGATACGTTTTTATGTGCCAAAACGACTTTTCGTTACCACTTCATTTTCAGTTATATTAAAAAAATATTTTTTATTTTGTTTTTACGGTGCAAGGAACTTTGTTGGTATATATAGTGGTCCGATGTTAAGGTGCCGTTTACGGGCAATTATTGTCGGCGAAAAATATGCGCATGAGTTATTTCACGAAATTAGCAAACTCGTTCCCCTTAACACTTCCCCAGAATTATTAGCGATGCAATCAAAATATTTTTTTAAATATGCAGTCGATATAAAATATTACCGAACCATCATTCTTATAACTCTTTTATCGATAATAAACTGCGAATAAATTATAAAAAGGAAAGTGGCGAGGAGTGATTAGTTGTGCAACCCGCGTTGCCATCGTGGAGATCGCTGGCGCCAAGTCGTATCGGCACTCTGTATATCACTCACCTTGCCCGGAGCAAGGCCGGCTCGCGGATTTCTTAGCGGCAAATTGTTGAGCGACGACGCTGCGCGCGCGGACTCTGCGGATCCAGTTGGCTCGGCGGACACACAGGCGGATATATATCTCCTCGTTTACCGACGACGGGTGCTTCTCCTCGCGCGTTTTAGACCTTGCGGATAAACCGTCGGGTCTCATTCCCGCCACTTCCTGGATTGCTCTGTCGACCGCCGCTACTACCAGTCATTATGTACTGACATTATGCACGTTTCATGACGCACACGACCTTTCTGGCCGCTATATTCTTCACGCGGAAAAATTGCTTGATCCGTTGACCCTTTATAAGTGATTACACTTCCATCCCCACTCTTAGACTCTACCCTGGCAACACGTGACCCTTTTTTGTTGCTTTTGCTTCTTTATAGAGGTAGTTTCGTTGTGTAAAAAAAAAATCGCGAGATTTTAATGAAAATGTTTTCAGAATGTTCCAAAACTCCGAAAAATCACACTTAGAAAAAATATTCGGATGTGCGTGTGTATGAATAGAATGCGAACAATTCAAATCGCTATGAAATTTCACACACAGTATATGTGGTTAACAGTCAATATTTCTGCAAAATATTTTTTTTTAATATGCAGTTGTTTTTTTTATAAACCATTTTTTATTTCTTTACAAGTGCCTGTTCGCGCTCTAGCTCACAATTTGTTCGTTATCTGGCTAAAACGCTTACACAGATGGAATACAATCCCCCAATGATCCCTATGATATTTCGAGAGAATGCATCGAGCCGTTTAAGTTTTATGTAATTTTGACTTTTTTGAATTTCATGACAAATTAGTACTTTACTTTATACGCCGTTTTCTTCATTAAATATACATTTATGAATAAAATAAGTGGTAGATTCATGTTTAGCGTGAAAAAATACACGGAATACAGTCCCGGATCGATGTCTAACGAAAAAAGTGTATCGGGAATTTAAAAATATGTCAGGAACTCTTGGGCAAGCGAATATCTCGTGACTCTCAGAGAGATCTCCGCTGTTCAGTTTCAAGTGCGACCATCGATGTTCGTCCGTTCCTCGACCCCCCTGCGATTCGATCATTCAAACTCAATTTTCGGACACCCAAAAACCATACTGCAAATGCGAATGTAATTTTTTTATTAATTTTTTCACATTGATTAAAAATTTGCAATAAATTGTAAAAAGAATTAACCCAAAACAAATTGAAATTAGCTCAACGAATTTTATTTATAGAAAAGAAGTTACTAAACTACAACGTGTAATACATTACATTATTCGTTCGATTAATATCGCGAAATTCCTGTTGCATAAATTGATAAAAAATCTGTCATGTCCGTCGATCTTATCCGCGAGAATATTATAAACCATTGCGATTTGCGATTGATCGGCGCGTCACGGTGCCGACATGGACGTAATGGTAAACCAGCAGTACCGGTTGAAACTCGACACAGTCTCGAGAATATATCGTAATCCTCGTACACGTGGATATAGTTATTGCATGATGAACTCCCGGGTAGCCGCAGTGTATAAGTACCCATATATAAATATACCCACACACACACACGCACACATATATATAACTCGGTTATAGCAGTGAATTCGCGCATTGCGACCGAGTCATGTATAGACGTTTATGATTGAGACTACACACGTGTGGCACGTATAATCGTGTATCCGCCAGAGGATACGCGCATGCGCACTTGTTCCTACACTTGGACGTGACGCAACGTGCCAAAGCGTGCGGCAACAGGCGTGCGCGCGCGCGCACTCAAGCTGCCCGCACACAAAACTACGTACGGAACACTGATTGGCTGATGCTCGCCCATGGGTTCCGATCGACTCGTCTGTGTGACGGAAAACGGCTAACGTTTTTTTATGTGCGAGCACCTTCAACGGCAGCAGAAGTGTACACCGTTGATAAATCGTGCGTCCTCGCGTAACGTTTACCCTTGACTCTTCCAACGAATGTTTAACGGCACGTTCGTTGTCGTGTGATTCGAGACAACTTTATGCGCTAATGCGCCCCGCCCCTCGCACTGCGTTATTGCTAACTACAATAGTAAATCAATTTTTTTTTTAAATACACGATCGTATATCGCCGACTACTGGTTTTTGCGGAAGGGGTTTTTTTTTCTCGCTGCGGCCTGTCGACAGCTGTACAATACGCACACGGTCGGAATGGTCTGTCCCCGCACGCAAATCCCTCGCCGTTCGCCGGGTCGTAATACTCGACCCGTACGCACTCGAGACTCCGCCGTACGGGGGACGATACGTTTCGCGTTTCTCCTTTTCGTTATTGTTATTGTTTCTGCGACTATAACGACGGACGCGGGCTCTGTTTTTCTCGGAAAAACATATATCCAATTTGTCCCGTTACACGGAAGCGCATCGATGCGAGGATGATATTTCACGAGAGACCATCTTCTGAGAGTCGAGGAATATTGCCGTTTACCTTGCGGAACTCGGAGTTTATTGAAAAATTCGCTTCATCGAGAACTCAGGGTCGACGGACGAAGAGCGAAGATCCAATTTTCATTCACTTCCCAGTTCTTCGTGCGGTAATATTTATTCCGTTGTTTATCGTGCGTAGAATAATAAATGCAATAAATGTAGAAGAAACGGCGAGAGCGGGGCAAAATGGACTTAACAATTTGTTTGCCTTTTTTCGGGGAACGTAAATAAAAAATGTCGTATCGAACGGAAATCCACTAACATATATTCCATTTATATAAATATAGAGGCAGGCTCTTTTATAATAATGATTATTATTATTTTTGTTTCTTAAGATTATCAAATATCAAAGTCGAGTGTTCCCGTGACCATATCTAAGGGCGATTTAAAAAAATTTTTTTATTGTTTTATTTTTATTATTATACAAAAAAATACATGAAAATAAGGCCTTAGGACAACTGTCCCATCTGGCCATCGACGGGCGATGCGGTGTTACCGTGTCCAGCGACACCGTTCGTTTTATAAAGTTAAGCTGGAGTCTCCGATCGATTCGATCAAATCCGATCCAGGGATTCGAGGCAATGACCTCGCGTGCCATTTATCCCACTCTTTTGCCGTCCCCCTCGCTATCCCCGCGGCGAGCGTCCTTCCTTCCCTCCATCTCGTCTTCGCCTCATCTCCGCCAGTGGCTCTTGCCTCTCGGTGTTGTTTTTTTTTCTCCACCCCTCACATTCGTCTCTCTCGCTCTCGCGCTACCGGCCTCTCGCTTACATGGACTCGTCGGAGGGACTCTCCGCTCACAGCAAACTGCGAGTCCCGGCTTTTGGTCCAGCAGGTTTTTCAACCCGACACGAAATCCGTCCTTATCGCACTTCTCGCCTTTTGTGCGCCTCTTAATATACATATATATATATATATATAGTGCTTATAGTGGCTCGTGCGCTTCGCGCTCTCGCATGAAGAGTCTCTAAAAGACTTAAAATAATCCAAGCCTGGGCAGGGCCCCAAGGGGACTTAAGTCCATTAAAGGGACTCAGAGTCATAAAGGTATAAGTCCATTAAGTGTCGCTTACAATTGTAGGGGCGTAAGTCCTGCAAGGGGTCTGAGGGTCGAATTTTAAGACGTTAATTCGAACTTAAGATCAAAAGTTCTTGCTCTTGAGATCAAAGTTAAGATCGAAGTTTGGCCTAAACTTCATTGCGTGCTTAAAATCTATCTTGAGTTCGATCTTGAAATCGAACTCGAACTACAATCGAATTTGAGTTCAGACTTAAGTTCGAGCGTACGATCAAACTTAAGGACGAAATCAAGTTCGATCTTAAGATAGATATTAAGTCCCAATGAAGTTTCGGCCAAAGTTCGATATTAAATTCGATCTCAAGAGTGATCTTAAGTTCAAAATAGCGTTTTAAAATTCGACCCCTAGAATAATAACGGTGTGTCAAGTGTTGATGCCGATGGCAGCGGCGGCGAAATTTCAATATATTATATATATATATATCATATTGCATATATATATACATATAACTTTATTATTTATTATAATTATTATATATCAATAAAAAATATCTATTACATTTCTCTTTCTGCCGTTGGTCACGTTCTACGTATCGTGACCATTTTGCTCTCTCTATCCTCGATTCTCTCTCTTTCTCTCTTCCTCTCTCGTCTCGAACCACGTGGACCGCTGTGTTTGTATCTGCCTCTCGGTCGTACTCGCGGGACGTAATACACAGCGAGGGAGCAGTGAAAGCGGAGCGCGCGGCAGAGGAGCGAGTATCCTCGTTCTCTCGACCGACCGATCGCCTCGTCCATTCTTGGTTGCGCCGTCGCGAGACCGAGAGAGAAAGATGATGAACCGACGGAGATGGTGCTCATTCGCGTTTCTGTGTAGGGCACGGACCCCGGCGTTTAGTACACGTTTATTGAGCGCTCTCGAACTCGGCGGAGAGGTACGGAGGACTAAGTTCCCGAGCCGATCGGTTACTCGCTATCCACGTTGCGTTTCATTTGGCAACCAGACGCGTTAACCGATCTCGAACTACTTGTTTCTCCGGTGGGATTATTGGATATAAATATCGTACGCGATTTTTTTTACTAATATTTTTTAAATTTAATGTAGCGATTTTACTTACTTTATTAATTATTTGCTGTAATAAAATATTTAAGTATTTTTTAATTTGAAGAATTGTTCGCGTAAATGTATATGAAATAAACGCTTGATCGTCACGGCCTTTCGAGTAGCGTGCTCTTGTACTAGGATGGTTAGCGCTGACGCAACAGGTCTCCGTGCCTTTGTCTGACCGTCCGGGAGACCCGACGAGACTAGTAGTCGCTTCGCGCGCCGAGAGATCCGTCTTACCGGAGTGTATATATGTATGTATGGGCCGCTACGTCGAAGCTCCCTCTCCATCCCTCGCGCCTTTACGTCTATTTTTAACTTCCGCTTTGTCTCACTGTCGTGCACCGTGAAAAATAGTCATTTTTTTTACAATATTCGAACATTGAATATTCTTTCGTCAAAGAAGTAAAGATATTGTTGTACAATTAACATTTATTTTTCTTCCTTTCTTTTCTGGACATAAAGTTTTCACAAATTAACAATTAATTTTTGTTTCCCTCTTTATCTCAAGCCTTCATTCGATTTATAACAAAAAAGCCTTTATATAACTGCTATTGTTGGGATAAATTCGTTGAGGTTCAAAAGAAGGCGGGAGAAGAAAAAAAAGGACCCGTGAGGTACGCGAGAGTTACACTTTTTTGTCATTCTCTTCCGGACAAAAAGTTTTCACAAATTAACAATTAATGTCTGTCCTCTCATTATCTAGAGTCTTCGATTTCGTTAAAATTTCCTTGTGAAATTAACGTTTCTTTGTCATTTTCTTCTGGACAAAAAGTTTTTCAAAATGCACAATTTACTTTCGTTCATCTCTTTATCTTGAGCCTTCGTTCGTTAAAAAAAAACCTTTACATAACTCTTACGGTCGGAATAAATTCGCTGAGGGAAGAAAAAGGTCCCGTGAGGTACGCGAGAGCTTGTGCGGTAGGAGATCGAGGCAACGACGCGTACCTCTATCGGCGAACTACGGTGAGAGGGAGAGAAATTCCGGGGCTTAATTCCCGTCGCGTCCGTGGTACGTGAGAGGATTGGCCGCATCGTCTCTACTCGGCATCGCGGTTTATACTTGCTCCAGCGACCCAGCGACAATTGAAATTTGCCACCGTGGATATATATCACACGCTCGCCGTCGCGACGTCGCGAGCACTCCGGCGGTGAGTGCTGAGAGGGGAGAGGAAAGGACGGAAACTTGCGGGGTATGCGTACGGAGAAGGGAACATGAAAGTGGCTCGGCTGAACCCGATAGACGTGCTCTATATATATACATTCATGATATCTACACACATACGTGTATCGACTGCTAAGAAGCTGAAGGGCGTATCCGACACAAATTAACACGTACATAGATGTAAGATATGGCCTTCTGTTTCTTAGCCGTATATATACACACACACACACACAATTTAGTAGTGCGTGCAGAGTACGATACCCGAGACTACGGGAGTGGTAATGCACTTGCGCGTAAGCGTACTTGGGTCTGGACCGCTGCGGAGGCTGTGAGACGTAATTTTGACCTCCCACGCAGGCGCAGTAACGGATCTGGAGAAAGATTATTTCAACGAATGTTTGAACGTTAGAACATTTTTTTAAGAAATAAAGAAAATTGCTATAAAAATGTATGTAACTCATGCATGAAAAGTGCTACTTTTCGTACCCGTCGAGAGTAGCATAAGTGACGATTTATACGCTATAGCAAAGTGTACTATAAGTTCCCGGCGCATGCGCACATCGGGCCGATTTTACTTTACCGCTGGCTTCTCGTTCTTTACACACGCTTCTCGTTCTTTACGCACGCTTCTCGATCTTTACGCACGCTTCTCGATCTTTACACACGCTTCTCGTTCTTTACACACGTTTGTCGTTCTTTACACACGCTTCTCGTTCTTTACACAAGCTTCTCGTACTTTACGTGCGCATGCTGTACAGCACCACAATCAGTATGCACGGAGTAGCACTTCACCTGCATTCGTTACAGAAAATATTATGCGATACTAGTGCGGTGTAACGAACATCATACGCGGACTGTGAAGTAAGTAGCACTTTACAGCGTGTGTAAAAAGTTCGCTTTACCGCACTTGTATCGCAAATTACTATTATTACTCTCGTGAAATCTTTATGACACTCGATGTGGGTGTTTGGATGAGCTTCGCGAGCTTTGCAAACGGGCAGGTCGAGGAATTTAATGAGATAGGTCATAGGGGAGAAAAAGAGATTAGGGGTTAAAAGATTATTATCGCTTCGCGTGGGAAAAAAAAATTATATTGAATTCGCTCGTGATATATTCGAGAGTTTCGCGCACCGGCGGTCGAGCGAGCTGTAACGAGCCGGCAAACATTTCATCTGGGTTAAGCAAACTCCATTTAACCACAGGACTGCGTCGAGGGAACGCTCGCTGGCACTCGCTGCGCCGGACTCGGCGATGTAGGCGTGTGCGCGAGGCGTTAGGCTCTCACGTATACGAGTGGACGCGGTAGTACTACGACCCTCAATTATTGTAGCGATTCGCAATCTTTGCTCGCCAATGCAAACACCGACGACGTCACCAGTGGCGATTACTCGTCCCCTTAGAGAGAGAAAAAGAGACGCGGAGGACTATTGATGACGATTAATCTCGGAACTAAAACGGGACAAACATAAATTACTGGACGATGCTTATGTTACATATATATTTTTAAAAAAAGGTTAATGAAACTGTTTTTCAACTGCGAGTACGACAAACTTGATCGTAGATGGCCTTGCATTTGATTTCTATACTGTTTCGATTACACGGTATTGCAAGGTAAAAGAAGGTTTATCTATTTAATAAATATGGTCCATAAAAGGTTGAATTCTTTTCCTTTATTGACACTTTTCATAACTTCATAATTGTTTGTGGTTAAAAATACGATTCGTTGTAAAAAAAAGTTGCCTCTGTTTTTCTTTCGCATCGAGGTAAGTCACGAACAAACGTTCCTTTTTTCTCAGCAACTTGATCGTAGATGGTCTTGCAATTGATTTCTATAGTTTTTATTAGACTGTACGCAAGGTAAAAAAAGGTTATCCATTTCACAAACATGGTCCAAAAAAGATCAATTTTTTTGCTTGAATTCTTTATAATTTCATAATTTTTTTCATTAAAAAATACAATTTGTTGTAAAAAAATCGCAATTTTTCCACGTCGAGGTAATTGCCGAAAAAACGTTACATTTTTTTTTCTTTCCCAACGTGACTCAAGTCAAAATAACGCAATCAGAATTTGCTTTTTAATTTACGTTTAAATAATTATAAGAGATAAATGCGTGTTTTTCGATCGACGGCTTACAAACGGCGTCGATTCGAAAAAAAAAATTGCATCACAACAGTGCGTTGTTATTGTTCCGGGCGATCTCGTGCTATGCGAGAGCAACGAGGATAGCGTCGCTACGCGACGAACACGATCCTTTGCCAAGACTGTACCGGCGTCTGGTGCGTAGTAAAGCAAACCGCACCGGCCGCACCGCGCGGCGGGGCTGCGCGCGCTGTGGACCAATCGTCGCGTGCAACCGGAGGGGCCCGTCCTAAGCGTTCCGACTCTGTACGATTCCGCTCCCGGGCGCTGCATATCGTAGCGCTACAACGCGAGACTACAACGCGAACGGACACGAGCACGACTTAACGCACACACAAGCTCGACCAGTTCTTCCATTCTCCCGCTCATTGTGAAACCTCCGAAGGCCTGACGTTCGTGTCGCTGCTACAAGCTCAATTCCTGCTTCATTTTTTGCAGCACATTGAAGCTTTTTATCATTATTTTTTTAAGCATGTTAAAGAAAATCCTTTAACATAAAAACATAATGTAACTTGTTTTTTATTGAAATTGTTTTCTTCTTTCTTTAAAATTAAAAACATAGTTTTTTTTTTATTAAATAATATGTTTTAATAAGTAATTTAATAAGTAATATGTTTTATTAAAAACATAGTAATTTTTGCTTCCTCTATGAGGAAGCAAAAATGCGATTATTTTTTAATTTATTTTTTATCAGCACATCTAAGAACCTGACCGATCGAGGCTTGGTGTCTGAATCAGTTATAGCTGCAAAGCTGGAACAATCTTCGTCCCGATACCGCAGGCAAAATTTTACGAAATGTAGCGATTATATAAAAAAAAGGTAACTTGCGAAGTGGAGAGGAAGATGATCGATCGGTGTAAGTTTTCATCGCGGAGTCCACGCGTCCCACCTCCCCGGTAAATGGGTCATGGGCCGTTATGCTGTAAAAAATGAGTGCCGGGAAAGTCCCAAAGAGCGAGAGAGGAGAGTAAAAAAAAAAATAAAAATAAAGAGAGACCGTCCGCCCACCGGGTTGCGAGGCTGTCCCACTTAACCGGTGAAATCGTGAAGCGCCGAGGAGCAGAAAAGCGAGTTGCCCGCGATAATTATGCGGGTCGGAGTTTTATCGTGGGTTAACTCCACAAGCTCCCGCTTCTGTCTCATGCGCTTCGGCGGTCTGACAGACGGAGACAATTAACCAGTTACCTAAACACACAATAAAAAAAACCGCTTCATGCGACAACGACAACGATTTTATTGAGGAAGGAAAAAGTGATGTGGACTAAAGGAGTCTATATGAGATATAATCTTTAATCTCACTGTACTCGACAGCTATTCAAGTACCGTACAGTGACTAGGTGAAATACCACTTTGATGAATTCATTCAGTACTCAGTTACATATTACACTCCCCCGGCCGGCTTCATTCAGTACACTGGCGCATTGTGTATCCTACTGTCAGCACGCATAGCTGAATCGTCAAAGCGCCGCAACGTTGCACGCTACGTGTACGTGAACGTAAACTCGGTGGCTCTTGGAAATTTTTATGTCGACCGTGATACACGCGGAGAATCTCGCCGACTTGGCGACAATCCTACAGTCGTCTCGTACGGTTGTAACGACGCGACGGAGAAACGATCTACTCCGTCCGCGACGTGGAGACGGTTATTACGCGTCACAGACGAGTATTATATTCACCGCTGTCAACATAGGTAGTAAAACTTTACTCGTGGTCGTGGTGCATCTAACACGTATTGTGGAAAGTTGGTTTTTCGTTCCGCGCACACTAAGACTTTTTTTTCCCTGACAATTGTGTTGAGTAATCGAAAAATAATTAATATGTCTGTGACTTCCATTTCAGATAAGACTTTTTTCAAGTGTTGCAAAAAATTTGTAAAAATTGTACACTGAAAAAAATTTGCTTGCGGGCAGCCAAAGAAAAAAATTGTTATACCGATTCTACTTTCAATTCTTACAATTCCATATGATATTGAAACAACGACGGCAAGACTTTTAAGGTGACGTGTTATCGTTTCAATCCCGTATGGAATTGTTAGAATTAAAAGCAGAATTGAAATAATAATTTTTTTCTTTGGCAGCCCGTAATCAAATTTTACTTGAGTCAATGATATTTTTTTTTAGTGTAGACGCGTAAGATTTTAAGAAGTAACATTTTTTATAAGAAAAAAAAAATTATAGTTTTTATTATTGAATTGACGAAAAATCCGGTACGCGTTCGGCGACTCGGACGTTCGGTTCGTACGATAAATGTACACAAATATAGTGGCAGCGTGTATCTTCGCAGCGTTGGACTTCTATTCGCGGTCTCATCCCCACTCCCCGATTCTGGTCCGGTGCGAAGTCCGCCCATGTCTCGCTCTCCTCCCCCTCCCCCCTCGCCCCACCGCCGCTCGTCTCGATCTATCGCGTAAATGTGCATGTCGTGTGAATCCCCACATGGAACCGCTCCTCCGCCAAAACTTCCTCGTTCGTCGTGCAGCTTCGGTTACGATCGGGACGAACTCGCCGGGAATTTCGAGACCGCCGGAACGAATGCACGAGCCGGCTGCCGTAGTTATCCAACAAGTGTCGCATTTACGGTATCGTGCCTTGGGGTATTATGCACCGTGTAGAGATGTATGCAGATACAGTAAAAAAAAGTATCGAACGGATGTTTCTAAAAAAAAAAAAAAAATGGATTATAAAATTTTCCTCGCTTTAATATTTTATTTTCATATATTGGTACATTTTTCGTATACTTTTATCGAGAGTTTAAATCATTCTAATTTATCGTTGGGTCGGAGTTATTCTTAATTTCTGAAAAAAATAAAATAAGGAAATAAGAAATGACATTGAAGCTCGATACGAAATTCGCCGATAAAAATTCGTTCTTAACCCTTTGAGCCATACATTTTGACACTATAAAAACAAAACCTCGGTATTTCATGTCGAGAAATTAGTTTAAAAAATTGAACATTGAGCGAAAGAAGGTGGGACACCCTACCGTGACGCAAAGAGTTGAAGTCAATTTAAAATAGCAGTTTAATAAAATTCAATTATTTAATTTATATTAATATAATATAAATTAGCGGTTGCATTGGTTGAAGATCAACCTTATTTTTTTTTAATTAATGAATTTTTTAACTTCTACTTCACTTATTTTTAAAGTTAAAAAATTCATTAATTTAATTGAATTTAATATTTTTGATTTTTCAATTGCATCTTTTTAAAAATTTGTTTCGAGTTTCCTTTTCGTCGATCTTCAATCAATGCAACCGCTTGCGAGCGAAGTTCCTCCCCATCGCGCCAAACTTGGCGCCTCGAGGCCTCCGTCGCGAACACTTATAACACTGTTCGCGCAAACGATCGAGTTCTCGCGACGCCTCGGCAAGCCCGTACGGGTCTGTCGGGTCTCATTATCGCGCATTTAACTTCGCGTACGTTGTTCGCTGGGGAATTACCGGCCAGGCGGGAGCGTTGCGTAACTGTCCCGTTGCGTGTCTAACGCCACGCATGGGAACCCTCCCGCTCCTCGCGCGACGTTATGCGGAGAGAGCCGCCCGAGTCGAGCCCTCGCCGCGTCGCCACGGCGAGAATCGACCGCGCGATCTCTGTCGCCGATGGATTTGCGCGCTCGCTCCCCTCGGAATCTCCGCGCGGGCCAGACGTATTGCAGACTGGCGGATCGCACTCGCAACCCGATGCGTCGCGAGATTCGTTAAACTTACGACAATTTTCAAATTCTCATCGTTATTAACAATTTGCGATACGCCCGAGCTGCGATAAACGCCCGCTGATAAGCATCGATTTCAAGTTCAAACGACGTTTTTTTTTCCTCGCCTTCGCGGAGAACACGCAGGTGCTGATTGCAGATCGGCTTTGATACGTCGACGCGGCGAAAGAGAGAGAGAGAAAGTACCGTTTGCTCCCTGCTCTGGAGTAAACTCCTTAAGAGGAATGTGTCGACATACACCTTTGCAATACCTTAAAATAATCTTCATACTATACCCAGGAGAATGAAAGTAAAGTAGCGAAAGCAAAGAACATACCAAAAGTAAAAAAGTGCTGAAAATAAAGAAATAAGCAAACAAGAAGTAAGCAAGAAAACAAATATATTATAACAAAATGAAAATGAAGATAGAAATGCAAACTAATCGACAATGAGACTAAGAATAATTATCGAATAGGATCGAATATTTGTCTTTAAGCCTAGGGCAAATCCCATAAAGTATATTATACGGAAAATAATAATAATAATAATAATAATAATAATAATAAAATGATATTGCAAATCATAATACTTTGTATAAGCATGTATGAAGAACTGATCGTCCGATCGCGCGTTCGATGGATAACGCGCGCCCTCCGGATTTGTATCCTAAGCCGCGACCATGGTCGTCGTCACGCGACCTATGATCCATCGAGTCTCCGTCGTTATAATACGCGATGCCTTCGTATCTCTGTCCGTTCCGAGCCCCGTCGTCGACGAAACTCCTTGTTCGCGCTACTGACGCTCGAACGATTCCGAACCCGTCGTCGCCGTCGCCGCCACCTCTCCGTGCGGCGTTTCTTGCATGCGTAATTGCGAATTATCACTCGGCGTCGGCGGGGCACGTGTTGCGCAACTGCGCGCTTCACTACCGAGACGCACACGGCCAGCGTCGTTGCTCTTGGCAAGGGGGACAAAAAAAAAAGAAGAAAAATCATCGTCGCAACTCGTTCTGAAATTATATATTCGTACGTCTCTTCATTTGCCTCTCAATACTTATACGAACAGAATAAAACTGACTGAACGTCGATATTTTGTCGAACGTACTCGTTGACGTTTTTCCCATGAACTTCTCATGAACATAAATTTCTTTAAATATATTACATTTCGCTACTGATATTATTATTATTAATAATTAATAGTAATAATTAATATTAATAAATAAATACGTGATTATTATTATTTATTATTTACAAAGCCAACAAAAATTATCGTAGTCGCTCGTTCTTAAATTATGCAGTCGCGTGTGTCTTCATTTACTTGCGAATATTTATATGAATAGGATAAACCAAAAGGGCTAAGCATCAATATTTTATCGAACACACACGTTGCCGTTTTTCCCATGAACTTCTCATGAACGTAGGTATTTGTTGTGATAACGATTTCTTTACATGAATTAATTTTCGCTGCTGCCGTTATTATTATTGTAAATTATTTATAAACAAAATAAAAATAAAATAATTATTATTATAGCAGCAGCAGAATGCAATTATTTAAAAAATAATTATCGGCAACGTTGCGACGGATGGAGATAATATATATTTTTTTAAAATACTTTCCAGTAAACGAGAAACGGTGTGATTAAAAAAAAATTCTTTATATACTTTTCTCTCGACGTACACGCCCACTCGCTCGCTATCTTCTTCAGCGCGCGAGCGGCAAACGCATCCGAGCAGATTCGGTCACCGAAGTGACGAGTGTGGAGGGAGGGAGGGGGATTTTTTTTCTGTTTTAGTTATCGATTACGCGCTTTCCGGTTGACTGTGGCAGGACAAAGAAAACAAAACATAATCAAAAAACGAGTTACGACAAGATCGCTACGGGAGTCGCTTCATTTATTTGCGTAATCGTTGCGCGATCACGCGACCGATGTACACAAGAGCGACGCTCGCGCGATGCTACCGTCACGATTTTCGATTCGCTGATAAATTTATTACGATTATGTTGTTCGTCGCTCGACGAAGAGAGCGCAGACATTCGAGAGCGATAAGGGGGAAGACGCGCACGAGTCTCGTTGCGTTTACGAACGATGCATTTTTTTTGTCGACGATTATCTTTCGTCGATGAGATTTTTTTTTTCTGGGCGATTTTGACATCAATGCCGATCGGCGGCCTCGCTCGTGCTCTTCGCGTTCGTTACACCCGTTCTCAATGTTAAAATCCCTCTCGGCTCTCATTGTTTGCCGTAATAGATTTATACGCGTACACACATCTATATCTATCTTTGGATCAAGTGGGTGGCGCAGTCCGCCACCGAGAGGTCGAACCGCCTTCCAAAAATAAAGGGAACAGTGTGACGAACGAAATAAACTGCGCAACTTTGTCAAAAAATGCAAAAAAAAATTCATTTAAATAAATTGAGATTTTCATATCGCTTTCTCATAAGGTAAAAGTACCAGTAGTCGCACACCTAAGGGCGATCTCCCAGTTCCCGGACATTCATGAAATATCGTTTTTGCGTTTCTCTTTCATGCGTGCTTTGCCCGGTCACTGGGACGTGTTCGGTCACTGGAATGTTTACCTTAATGTTCCTTTATTCGCCAGGCTTCTTCTGTGAGAAAGCATTTTCAGTATTTTTGGCTTCGTGGAGGAGGATTCGCGAATAAAGGGACATTGTGAAGAAGCAATATGGAAATTCCAATTCGAAACTTTTACGATGAAGCTATATGAAATTTTTTATTTTCGACTTTTATGAGGAAGCCATTTGAACTTCAACTTCAATTTCAACTTTCAACTTTCAATTTTCAACTTTTTTCAATGTCCTCGTCGTGTATGACTTTTGCGAAAACGATTGGCCGGTTCAGATTCAGCGATAAAAAATACACGGAAAGTTGTGCGCAAAATTATAATAAATGAGGAAGTGCAAATTATTTTGCAACTATTTTTCGTAACATATAAAAATGCCTACGTTTCAAAAAATTGGTCAGTAACATTTTCCGCAAAATTTCTTGTTATATGTATTTTTCCCCACTGATGACGAATCGCCGCATTACTTTAGTCCTGGGGCAACATTTGATGCATAAACTCGCGGCGAACATACAATACAAAGTTTTCAAGAATTTCAAAATCCCGTACAATTTAAACGGTTAGATCAAGTTTCACAAAATTTAATACCAAACATTGTACAGTGTTACTCCATTCCCGTGTAAAATTTAAGCTCATAACGTCCATGTTTACTGGAATTAGACAATTGGTAGTATAAAAAAAAATCAAAATCCCATTAAATCTTACGACTTTTCAAATAAATTTAAATCCCGTAAAATGTAGAAATCGGCCTCAATCTTCATAAAAAGTGCACTAAATAAAGAGACGTGAACACTCTACTAGTACCAAATTTCAGCTGTTTATCTCAAATCGATTCCGAGTTATAGTAGTCGTAAACGACGCAAGTTTGTCACACACATATACATCAGAACGCCAGGTAAAAATCACATTTCTCGATGTTTCAGACTATTTTAAGTACACTTGACACAAAAATCTCGATTTTTTTTACAACAATGCTTCCTTCATGGGGAAGCAAAAACAAAAATAAATAAAAACACATAACAGGATAAAAAGGTCTGCCTTTGTGTATTAAACCACCGAGAGAGAAAAAAATGGTTTCGACGATAAATTATATTCACTGGAATAAATTTCCTCTTCCGTCGGGAAGGTGGATAGACGGGCGAAGCATTCCCGACTCTTGCCAGAGTCACTGTGTAGTTTATTGGAGAATTTTTTTAGATCTGGGCCTTGCGGCGTTCGGTCGGATAAGAAGCGGATTTCGGATGGATAGACTCATCGGTATAGGAATGAAGTATTTCGGTTTACCGCGCGTCGAGCTTGCCGCGTATGCTTCGACTTGCACGAGGATCCCTCGGGCGAGTAGCACCGGAGGGCGCGGGGCGAACTCGCTCCTCCGGAACCGAAATATATCGTCTCATATGTCACGGCAATGACTCTGTTTTCTTGCGACACGTGTGACGCATGGCTGCTGTGCGAACCGGTGTACAAGTATATGATCGATATACATAGTCCGTACACTTCTGGCCCGCAAAGTTCGAACTCGGGCACGTGCACTTTGGTCCGTTGCTGCAGCTGTTTAGACTCAAAATTGCGACTCTACTCGGTTCCGGAAACATTGAAATTTATTCAATTTCCCTTTGCTCGAACAACTTTTTTTTTTCTTACACATTTATACGAGCCTACGAGTTTTGTCGGCTTTGCTTAGCGCGACCTTCACCTCCGCCTCGAGATAAGAGACCTCTCGACGTGCGGCCTATGCTGCAGGCTAGAGAATAGAATTTTCCATCCTTCGAGCCCAAAACCGAAACGAATCGTTCGATTGTAAAATCTCTCACTGTTTTCTATTTTTTTATTTTTTGAGAAAAAGATGTTTTACGTGCTAAACGTCGCAACGAAGTTTGGTCGAAAAAACGTATCGTTCGCAGCCGCAAAGTGTGTTCGAGTGAACTCTCGTTGGATCGTCGGGTGCAATCTCGAGTACGCGTTATCAGCCGCTCTCTTTATCGGCTCGCGAGTTCTCGGCTTTTTCTTTTTTCGGGCGATGCCACTCGCTGGTTTCGATTCGCTTTGTTAACTCGTGACGGAGCCTCGTCGGGTGGACAACGGTTGTACAATATTTTTATTTTTTTTAAATTACTTTCCAGTCGAAATTTGACAATAAATATGGTTCGACGAGAATCGACCCGATCGTCTGAGATGGACAGTCACGTAACCGGCAAAAATAATTTCCTGAAGACAAAGACGGGTCGTCTGCGGTCGGATACTTGGGCTGACAATAACGCGGCAAGGTCGCCCGTTTTCTTATCAATATCGCGAATTTTTTTCCCCCCTCCCTCTCCCACATCGCGCACCTGCATAATTCTCGAGGGCCGAAAGCTATAATTAAATCAAAGAGCGCGGTTCGTGGAATCTGAGAGTTAAAAAAAAACGAATAATTAGAAAAAAAAATTGTATACAAGTTCGAGTCCTGGTTATTCGCCGGAAGTGGTTGTGCGACCTCGAACGCGAAGCGTGTAACGTATTCTTATATTGACAATCGAAATTGTAGCGTCTCGCGTTATCGCAGGCCGGAAGTTGATCCGTCGAGATCGCACCTGATACAAGCCCGGACGTCTCGGAATCCTTGAGGAAGAATTGAATTCACGATTGTCTGCCACTTAACCGCAACGTAACAGGCGCCTCGTCATCGTCGTCGCGACTTCCCGGACTGCCTCAAAAGTCCCAAGAGACCTTCGACTATATATACGCACTTTTATCTTTAGACCCGTCCGACGTCATCGGCCAAATCTATAAAAAATTGTTGTCTTTATATTTTTTACCCCACTGCATTAATTTTTTTCGTGGCCGGTGAGGCATGTGGGACAAAATGGAACCTCGAAAAAAAATTTGGTAAAGATGGTCCGTTTTGCCCCGAGCACCAAAAATTTATTGAATTCTCATTCCCCAGACGCAGAAGTAAATTACAACCCAAATATTCTGTTTCACTTAATGTCCAACTATCGATCAAGGTTGATAGCACTCGGCACAATGGACGGTCATTAGCGTTTAGAAATTCTTCGTCCCCGTTTCGTCGGTATCGCGATTCTCTCTGAATTCACGGGCTTGTAAGACCCGATACTCGTTGGCTCCGAGACGACACTCGGGACGAATACACCGCACGCCAACTTAATATTATGCGGCTGATTAAATGAGGACGTATACGGGTTGTACACACAATATATGTATATTTAAAAACTTCAACAAATAATTACAGAAATTCACAAGTTGGAGGTTGACTTTAGAGTATTGAAAATAAGTGGAATTGTCCCTTCGGTGTGAACGTTCTGACGGTTGATCTTAGACTGTTTGTTGTAGAGAGTCTTCCGTGATCGGTGACTTCAGCTTTGCTCGTCTGAGAGGAGGTGTACTGAGTTTGCA
>JAPYZD010000323.1:0-53414 GCA_030522725.1 Ichneumoninae sp. B BG-2022a | reverse complement strand
GCTGTCTCAAGCCATTTCCGAGTTATAGTCATTTTAAACGATGCAACTCTGTCACATACACACACACATACATCCGGACGCCAGCTAAAAATCATATTTTTCGACGTTTTAGACTATTTTAAGTATTCTGACATTAAAATCTCAATTTTTTTTTTTACGAAAACAAAGCTTCCTCTATGAGGAAGAAAAATGAAATATGAAAGGAAATTAAAACTCATCACCGCGGTCATTGTAGTATCTTGCATTCCAGTTTCGCGGGAGCAATTAGTCCATCTGAATCCAAGGGCTCGTCCGAGAACGAGCGAACCCACCGAATAACTGTGCACTAACACATACGAAGGAAACTTACGAAACTGGCAGCGCTTCGCCTCGGAGAAAGTATTATAGTGTACGATTAGAGTCTTTCGCCGTTGACTCGCATCGAAGCGGAAAGGGTAGATTGTACCGCGGGCCGCGAGGATATGATCTAAAGGCTTTTGCTAAAGACCCGGCAGCACGCGGGGACGCTAGAGACGGGGACTAAACATTATTGTATCGGTAGATCGAGTAGATCCTAGAAAGACGATACTTTCTCGTGTCGCGTGTCCTTTATTTATTAACAATTTTTTTTACCGCTCATATTATAGTAAGCAAATTGACCAACTCATGAACGGCGGCGGCCTACGGTGTATTTACGGCTTTACCCGTGTTACTTAATATTTTGTGTCTGTTGGTAAACGCTCCGAGCACGTACAACTTTGACTTTTCACGAGCTCGCCTCTCAACGAAAGACGAAAGTTTTGCATGGCGTGTTTTTTTTTTACCTATCTGCATGCGTGGTTCGATCCGGACTCGGAGAGGTATCGACAGAGCGCTCGGTCGCGAGGCCAGCCAACTATTCGCGTATCCGATGCTTTCCCGTAAACAGCAGCTTCGAATGTGTTACTTATAGTACGCATGTATCTGCTAATGGGAATTTATATGAATATCATTAACGGCAAGCCGGTGATATTTTTTTCTTTTTTTTGTGGTACGAAAACGACCGGTTAGACTCACTCGAGAGAGTCCAGCCAGAAGCGAGGGGGCGATCGCGGCTTGAACAACGACGCTTTGGATTTTACTCCAGGGAGCAGCGGACTTTGGAACGCGGTGGAGTGCGAGATTTCACGGTGAGACTCGAGCACGAAACTCGCCTCAGGAACGAAAAAAAAAAAACGAAAAAATGGGAATAAAGGCCCCATCGTCTCGATCGCGGGAACGGACTGGTTTTCTCGGCAAATCTGTTCACCCTCGATCGGATAAAAGGATATTACATGAAATTACGTGCTTTTCTTTCACCTATATGAGTTGAACGACTGTACGTTATTATATCTCGCGTGAAAATAATCGACGAGCCGCAGCCGCGAGGGTCTGTCGCAAACACGTCACGTAAAAAGCACCATGGAAAAAGTACTCCGTCGGGTCAAACACGTATCGACTGTATTTGAGGAGCAGTCGCTCGTGTCTCGATAGCTTTAGAAAAACTCCTCGATCAATCATTACGAAATTTTAGCGAAATCTTCAGGGAACTCGTAGCTACGTTATAGACTTTTTTCAGGATTTTTCCAACATTTTGTTTCCGAGGTAAAATATTTTTCGTTCCGAAAAGATGTCCAATATCGCGTGCCAAATGGCAAGAGGGATTCTGCATACTTTAATTTGGGGACTGCACAGTTAAACTGATGTGTCCATTTAACAAACACTTTCCCCCCCAGCCATGTTCCCGATTCCGCTTTCTGTTAATATGATTATTTTTTAAAGTTAAGGATAAGGCTCATTCACACAAAAGAAATTGGCAAAATTGAAAAAAAAAGAACTGGAACTTTACGGACAAGAAATGTTTGTTAAACATACAAACAATGTGGCCTGCGCTGTTCGGTTATTGAGCAGTCGATCCATGAACCACCGTGCATTGTAGGCACGAAGGCGTATTCGCCATGGACTGCACGGTAAAAACCATTTGTCCTTTTAGCAAACATTTTTCCCCCGCAACGCTCACAGTTTTTCTCCTCCCAAATATTACAATTTGTTAAAGTTAAGGATAACGCGCAGCGAATTTTTTTTTACTTGCGACATTGACATGAACAAGCTGTGTCTCGACTTTAAGGACGAGAAATATTTATTAAATATAGGGGAGAGCGGGGCAAAATGGGGTTTTGGGTGGCAAAACTGAGCAGAAAAGCCTGATGTATCTGATAGGGCGAATTCGGGCATCCAAAAATTATTGGAAAATGACGTTTTGCCCAAAAACCCCGTTTTGCCCCGCTCTACCCTACAAATGATGTGGTTTGCGCAGTTCGGTTATTGAGCATTCGATCCATGCACCACCGTGCATTATAGGGATAAAGTCGTATTAGCCATGGCTGAGCGGTGTGTTACGTGCGTGCGGCCGAGTTAATCACGTGAATTCGAACGAGAAACCGTGAGCATTATACCGATAGTATAGTTAGTAATCGCGATATATTGTAGCGTGGCAATGCTCCGGTACGTGCGAGACCGAGTTCAAGGAAGTTGCGAACCGATTCAGCGGCGTAAGTAAGTAGGCATGGAAGGTACAGGCCAATCGGGGAATACCGAGGCTCTCTCCAGCTCGTGTGCTTTTGGTTGCGTGACGCGGGCGATTTGCCAGACAATGCCCGTCGCGGTGCATCGTTATCATTTACGTATCGATATACCGATCGCGCCGGCGCTTCTTTTGGGCGCTATAATAACGTACCATGTTATTTTAAACAGTAGACCGATTTCCCGACGCCGATAAGCAACTCGCGTGTGCTTCTCTTCGGGCATTTATAAAAAATAGCATGAGGTAATGAATGCGATTATCGGCGCACACTGTACGTACCGCTCGATGCATCGTGTGCGTACCAATGCACATCGTTGCACCGCGACTTAGCGCTGCGTGCAACGGACGGAATTTTTGTCGTAAAATTTCGCAGCGAAAGATCGAATTTAAATCGCTATTTTACGAAATTTCGGTTCTGGCAAAATTGCACACAGAAAAATAATTTGTTTGGTTTAAATAAATGTTTCAGTTTATTTACATAAATATTAATTTATATTAAGTACGCAATTATTTAAATTAAATAGATATTGGTTTCAATCAAATAAATATTTATTTCAGACAATTGAATTTAGTTGCGAGACGTTCGTCAAATAAACTATGTTTCTGGGTGTGGAAGTCCCGATCGGCGGGCGAAGTTTGTGTAGCGTAGGAGGGTAGCGTTGTGCACATTAGCAAGCACATTTATTAATATTTATTAACTTTTTTAATTCGTTTCTTTTTAATTATAATTTCAGAACTTTCTTCTGGCTGACCGGTGTACCAACTTTTGATCCGTTTCGATCCCCCTTGATCCCTCTTTTCTCACGTGTGCAGTGAATGCCGATCCGGGAGAGTGGGAGTGTCGTAGATTGCGCGTGTCTGCTTGATCAAAGACTTGAGGAGAGCCTCGAGCAAGTTTGATGCATTAAATCGATCACGAGACATTTTTTAAATATTTTTCATGGGAAATGTAGATCGATATACAGAACGGTATCCACGCACGCAGAGGCGCCGTGGACCCTGGACAGTTAAGCAGCTTAACTGCGGCTATGTCCTTCCTATACGCAGAAAGGAAGCCCGCTGGACCGTAAAGTTTATTCGCCGATCGAGGGATCTAGCGGGGAGCGGCTCGTTGCCGCCGCACGCACTCGATCACTCGCAAACGCGCGCCAGCAGACTGGCCGGGGGCGAACGGGACGGCGAAATATCTGGGAGTCTGTTATTAAGACTAGATCCGAACGGACAGGTATGTGCCAATATATAATGTTGCAAAATATCGGCTAGGAGTGTCGGAAGACGTTAGAAACGCGTTAATGCCCAGTGCGAAAGAAAAAAAAACCCACAAAAAAGAAAAAAATTTGTTGCGCTTCGATCTTGAAGAATTCACGAGTACTGTCATATACTTTACCGATATATATGTTACAATAAAGAGATGATGTTGTCACGGCGCGGTCTCCATCAGCACGGCCGGTTTTATAATTATTCGATAAATCTTCCACGCTTCGTCGCAGCACGGAACAAACGCTGTGATAATTGGAAGCTTAAGGGGACGCAGTAATTTTTTTTTTCTTAAACACTCGTCCATTTTCTTCGAACTATATTTACAAGAGTTTATGGTTTAATTTTTCTTTTTTAAATTTAAAACGTATGTTTGCAAGAGGAATGTTGGTTTTTTATAATGGGAGAATGGAGTTAGCTGACGCACTCGACCTTGCAACGAGTGCGTTCTCGGATTGCGCACGAGAAATGGAATTAGCCAGAGGTGTCGTGAATTTTTTCGCAAGTAGGTAAAGACCACTTCTCGATTTGTGCCAGTGGGAAAAACAATAATTCGTCGTACGACAAGACAAATAAAATTATTCGAAATGGCCCCGGTATAAAGAAAAACAAACAATGCGGTAAACGGTTATCAATATTTTAATCAAGTCTCCTCTTCAGAAGCAACACAATTTCTCTTTTATTATCGTGCGGCATTCGACCCATATTTTTTTCTATCCTCTATCATAAAAATCCAAGAGCATCGAATGCTTAAAAAAGGTGCACGTGCTAGCCTAAATAATGTTATTCGAAATGTTCTTTATCAACAAACTGAGCGATAAAATTTGCATGATCACTTTCGGTTTCGTTACTCTCATCTCGTCAGCCTTCGCGAGTCTGCGTGTCACTCAAGTATGCGTAAGATACATACTATATAATATACGCAACGACGAATTTACGGCTCGCCGGATCATACTATACATTTCAACGTAAAGGCGCGTGCATAACTTTCGATTTATTTCGTAATAAAAAGAACGCGAAACGCGTTTCATTGTGGAGGCCGCTGGTTCGTCGTCTTCTACGTAATTCCCCTGCATAATGGTTACTCTTGCATTTACGCTGCCATGGCGGGTATTTACACAGTACCATTGTAGTATCGTGGATATCACGGCGCCCTGGTTTATAATTAACTTAGCATAACCAGTCCGTGATTTCGATTGCGCGTAACCCCGCTCTCGGAGGGGTCAGCGGGAACATTATAGTGTATTAATTCTACCCGTCGAGCCTCGGGTACCTCTTTTTTGTCTCTGTGTGCGTGCCTGTTATTCCGCACGATGGTGTCCACCGACTACTCATAGCGACAATTACTGAAGGGGAGCTCGGTGAACAGCGTGCAAGTATTTTCTCAAGTGGAATGTTCTGCTCCCGTTAAGGAGCATTCACAGTCTCGTCGCTGTCGACGTAAGGTAAACGTACCAATAGCCGGACACTTAAGGGAGCAGTCCCAATCCCTGGACATGCATGAAAAATCGTATTTCCATCTCTCTTGCACGCACGCCTCGTCCGGCCACTGGGACGCGTCCGATCATTGGTACGTTTACCTTAGTGGTCAAAGCATTACCGAACAGATACGAAACATAATTTTGAACGAAGACCATGAAATTAGTAGGAATTGGTTCGTCGCAATGAAGAATGAAAAATGGCACCCCGACGGTGGGGAACGGTCTGCGGCCTCAGGACACATGGTTTCGAATCATGCAGCGTCTGGGGTACGTAAATCTTTTTTCATCTGTTTTGCACCGTGTTCACCTCACAATTTTTTTCTGTATGATGCTTGTGCAATGGAACGTGATGATGTTGCCCAAAAATTGTTGGGACACCGTGCCCCACGGAATTAATTTCTTTCACGAAAACAAGTCCGATTTTGACCTGCATTGCCATCGTATCTCTGCCTACACAGTTGCAGAGACAGTCGGTCATACAAATTTTACGGGGTTTTGAACTTTGCTAAACAATTTTTTCGAGCCGCTGGGCTAAAATTTGTAGACAAGGAGACTATTCTCGACCGATGATTTCTATCTAATTTAGCGAGGATCGATCAAGCCATTTCAGTTTTATGAGATTTTTTTTTTTCAATTTTACGAAAAATTTGTATTTTCTTTATGACGCGACTTTCCGAATCAAATACTGAGTCAAGAGTAAAATAAGTTGATGATTCGTGGCGAAAGATATATCAGATGTAGCCCTGAATTTTTATAGTGAATCTTTGTGGCGAATATTGCAAAAATTAGTGATTTTTTTGTATTTTCAAACAGCCATTTTTTCTAATCGCCATTGTCTTTGACCGACAAAGCTTCTCCTATGAGGGTGCCAAACAATCTCAAAAAGTGATTTCTTACGGAAGTTTTGTATACAAAAAGTTGATTATATGCGGAAGCTTTGCGAAAATCTCGATTTTGACGTTTTTGTTTTTTTATACAGCTTAATTGGCTGCCGATCGGAACTGAACAGCCCCACGGCAAACTGTGCCCCACTCTTCCTTACCGCCTAAGTCCCGCTGTGCACACATGTGCATGGCTTGTTTTGTTGGCAACTTGCGTCCGCATGAGCTCCGGACATACACGGACCCGTTAGCATTTAATATACTTTACGACTCGTTCGAGATCTCGTGGCTCGTTCGCGAATTCGAGAAAACAGGTTTCATCAAGAGTTTTTACCCGAGAGGTGGGGGGGGGGGGGCGGTATAGTATCCTGTTCGTACTTGGGTATTGCATCGAACACCCCGCTGCCTTATCGTTCCCGATTATATTTGTTTCGCATGTGTGAGTGTGTTTACAACCGCGTGCATCTGATGCAAATAACCAGCTGACCGATATATTATAAACCTAATTTTACGGTCCATACGTGCATGCGGCTTCGCGAGCCGACTCTGCGGGGGCGTTAATTGACACACAAGTTGCGAGATAATTGGTACACGCGAGAGTTTGAGAAACATACATATTTTTTGCCACATTTGTGATAACGCAACGGTTCTGACTGATCAATCAACTTCGACTCTTTGCAATCGGGGAAGCAGATCTTTGCTACATAATCTGCAACGTTGATATCATTTTAATGGGTCCGTTTTTTTTACTTTCTCATGACATGGCAATGTACGCAACGAGAGAAAGTATTGTAATCCAAAAATAAATAAAAAATCAACTTTCGGTTTATGTTCTGCATACATATTTCGCGTGTCCCGGAATGCAAAAAAGGCATTTCCTATTTCCGGCTGTCTACCCATGACGTTCGGAAACGCGATAACTGCTCGGAGCGAAATGTACAGTTGAAGCAATTTTTTTGTTCTCCAACTTGGATTTTTGTAACACCTAAAGAGTTTCACCTGTTCGGCTTAGTTCCCTCCCCTTTTCGTTTCCAAAAATGATTTTCGATGCTTTCCATGAACTTCTCAGGTGATCAAACGGTGAACCCTTCAAGGACGGGGACTTTTTGCAGAACGCAAACGACCATGCCTTCTTTTCAGCACAAGGACGATACGGATGTTTGTAATAAATTTTCTTTCGCCTTATCAAAAAAACAACAGTTCAAGATACGTCCGTGAATTTTTGCAGATTTTTTTCAGCACATAAGGAGGTTGGAGCGAGTGGTGTTCATTCCGTCTAAATTTGAGAAATTCGGGCAAGGATTGCAAACACTTCCCAATGTTGTAAAAATCTGAAAAAATTCATACTTATTATAGGCATTGAAAAGACTAATTTTACATAATAATCATTTCAAAACGTTATTAACAAATTGTTGAAAAAAAATTGTTCACCAAAATATGTGGTAACTCAACTTTTTTTTTTTAATGAAAATGATTCGTTCACTTTTCGGAATACGTATGAATTTTTTCAGATTTTTATTACATGGGGAGGTGTTTCCAATTCTTGCCCGAATTTGTCGAATTTAGGCAAAATAAACACCACTCGCTCCAACCTCCTTAACTGGTCATTCGAATCGCTCGAAGGTTGCATCTTGGCAAATTCTAGGTCCTCGTTGAACGAGGTTGCGAATGTGAAGGGTCAACTCGAACGGTCGTTGCATTATTCGGTAATACACGATCGGAGCACTTGTTACGCGTGTCTATGGAGTTAAGATCCAAGCAGCAGGTGTTCTCCGTAAGCCTCTGGCAAGGCCGGACAGACCAGCCTCGCCCTGGGCTACGAGCCGATCGCGGCGTTCAGTAGTGCACCGGATACTCCGGAATCTCATGAATGAATTCCCCTCTCGCGAACAGCTTGAATTTTAATCAGCATCTCTCTATCAACACCGATTTTACCCTCGAGGGAATAAACGTCGCGGATCCATTACCGGTCATAATCGGCGTACTTAACTGTTCCTCGGTCGAACGCCGAAATACGTCCACTGTTCTCGCACTCGTTGCGCAAGCCCAATATGAATTTTTGTAACACTCATTTGCATAATTTAAAAAAGTGCACAGAGAGTGGCCGGCCACGCTCGAGAGTGCGTGCTTCCATAGGGGAAATCAATGCGAACGTACGCTCTATGCAACCTCTCTGCACTCTCACGAAACTCTCGCCTGGCTTCTCTTTCACCGTTCAAAACTTCGTTTCCGTTGCTTCATTCTACGTTGCAATATTACTCTCACACTTCATTTCCGATTGCGAAAAAATCACGATCTTCACGCGCAGCGCACAAAAATTAATAATTAATAAATAGATAAATTAACAATAATTTTTCACGGTTCTTAAAATAAATAAATTAATAGATCGAATCGAGATCCACGTCGCGAATTAACTACACGTTAAGTGGCGTTATTGTTATCGAACAATCTAATATTTTTTCAATTCAAGAAGAGACCGACAAATATGACTGAACGCCGAATAATTCCGAGAAAAAAAGAAAATTTCTACTTACGAATTTCATGATTGCTTGGCTCCAAGTCCCTCGGACGTTCTCTGGTAAGTTTCGAGTGAGATCTCTCTCCCGCGTTGCACCGTTCGTTAACTTTTCGAATTAGCCACGCCGACACGCTTCCGCGTCTTGCGTTTCAGAGTCGACGAGAAAAAACGAACAAACAAAAAAAATTAGAAATTCTTTTGCTCGGGGATGCACTGGGCGACGAGAGGGATGGCGGGACCGGAAGTGGGTGAGCCCGACAGCGGATGGAGGTGAGCGTAGCTCGTCGTGTTCCGGAACGGTCAGCACCGGGTACTCGACTATCGGACTGAGTCCTCTGTACTACCGTGTGTACGGTTTCCTCTCGGATAGGCTGAGAGAGAGCCCGAGCGAAGAACTCGGTGGTGAAGTGCTAGTGTGGTTTATAGGAACGGGCGCACGTGGTACGGACGTACGGACTGCTCCGTGCTTGTGCGGTCCGCTGAGACGTGGCTATTCGTTTGACGCAAGGTGGGGGCCCAACCGGGGACTTATATATCGCTGTGGTGGAGGCCGCGAGACGGACGATTCTTCGGGGCCGCCCCTCTCCGAACATCGCTCGCCCGGGAGGGCGCCCCGTCGACGACGGTCAAGGCAACCCTTGCCCTCGGGCCTCAGGGTGAGTAGCGGCCGGACGACGAAGTGGAGAGAGATACGTCGGAAAGAAGCCGCGGGCTGGCCGGCCTGGCAGCGCCGGAGGGCACTCGGTAGTTAAGGCACGCACGATGCAGACACCGATATTACGAACCTCGCCTATAACTATAAATATCGCCGGATCGGCGGAAGAAACCGGCCCGATGGCATGACGACCTTGCACGAGGTTATTACGAATTGTATATCAGCAGTGCAGTCATTAGGGTTAATGGGCTCGCGATTGATGCGACGGTTGTAACGCGGTGAAAAAAAAGAAAAATCACTTTGCGGACGGATGTGTGATAATCGACGGATTTCCTTCGGCGCGTTTTTTTTTTTCGTAACTCGCTTAATCGTATTGAGATATTTTAATTGGGGACTGGAGATCCGGAACGTGAATTATGAGATATGGTTTTTAATTAACGCGGGTACATATGAACCCTTCAGGGGTCACCGGAACTTGGATTTCTTCGAAGCCAATTCGTCGATTGTAATCTATAAATATACATCTTTCTGCTAAAATATATTTCATTTGAATCTAAAAATGCTGGCATTTTTTTAAAGAACAGTACATTCTGTAGTGCATCCTGAAGATAGTTTTTCGTTCGTAATGTTATCATAAGATTTATTTTATTTAGGCACAAAATATTGAAAAATAAGAATGTTCATAAATCCCATTTCTCAAACACTTTGGTTCAGCAAAGTGTCGAGCAGTTGAGAAATAGTATATTACGATACTGGTCCGAAAAGACTTTTTCTGACGAGTGTGCGTTTGCAGCACGAGTCGAAGGCGAGTGTTGCAATCACACGAGTTAAAAATATTTTTCGCCCGAGTATCGTACAAAATTTTATTGGACAAGGTGCGAAAGTCGAAGTTCGCAATTTCCCCACCGATCACTATTTTTTTTCTTTTTTTTTTTACCGGAAATGGACTCCGGGCTCGAAGGGCAAATCCGCACGGCCGGTACCGATTGTGCGTGTTCCCCATGAGGAAGTGAAAGGTTTTCATAGGACAAACCACGGCCCCCGAGCGCGGCACCCGATTCCGTCCGCAAATTACGATATCGATCCAACATTTGTTTATTGACAGTTGTCATGGATAACCGATAGATCCAAGGGGTGATTGCACCGAGACCTGCCCGTAAATTAATTAACCGTGACAATCGGTTATCGCGGTATCGTATCTCTCGCCGTATCTGAATAACCGAGCAAGCTCACAGAGATCGGTACGTACGGAACGTAACACCGTGCGCAGAAGTTGCGACCAATGGATTCCTCCGCGTGTGGCAGCATACGCACATACTTCTCAATGCCGTCCGCATCCCAGTGTATCCGTTGGAATCCGGATCTCCGTAATACCTCGGCTACCGTGAGGCACACTCGAGACGAGGATTAGACCACAGTGACGTCAAATCCGGAGTCACGGGATCTACAATCGAGCGGGATGAATAATAATTCCGACCGTAATACGGAATAATCTTTCCACGCATCCCTGTCAAGACATTACACTTTTTTTCTCAATACCGCTGAATAATCCAACGATTACGACGAAAAAAAAAAACAATAACAAAAATTAAGATAAACCGTTGCCTTCACAATGAGCGATGCAGGTGAATCAAAGTCGAAGAGGTAATTATTAGACGTTCGTTTTTTTTGCGATTATAACGATTACTCGTAAACGTCGAGAGGCTTGATTAACCAATCGCCGATCGAATGCTACTACATGAAAAAAAAATCACTTGTATATCCATTGCGCAAAATGAATAGTGATTATCAATGTATATTTATCATCTTATCGTATGGAGGTAATTTCACTGGGAGTATAGAGTAACGGCGAAGTTAATAATTCGAGAGATCGGTTTCCAGCTGCACATTGTATTGAGTGCAATATGCCCGGCTCTACGTCGCGTCGCTCCTTTTGTGTTACCGTAGCGATACCTGTGTATACCTACACTTGGTGAAAGTAATTATCAATGCCGGTGAAGGCGCCTTTGGTTCTAGGCTTCCGCGATCTTTGGTGCAATATCGTTTTGTCATCGTGTAATTCCTGCCGATTTTGTACTGCAATACCATATAGGGTAAAAGTGGTCAATATGGCTTGATCCGTGGATAATTTATTTGCGTGCTATGCGTAATAGTGGTGGGCCACATTCACGTCGGGTCCACTCCAGTTTACTTCGAGTCCACTCCAAATACATTTAAGATTTATCAGGCACGTTCTTCTACTCACTTTCCTGTGTTGCTTAATTCACACATTTCTGTCACTGGCTGCACTCGAGACACAATCCAAAGTAACATAAGACATTTTCTCTGTAACTGCACTTCCGTTTTCAAAATCTCGGTTTTTTACCGGAAGTGACGTCATAAGGGAAATAAGTCACTTCGACTAGGAAAGTGAGACAGATTTTCAAAACGGAAGTGACTTATTTCTGATATGACGTCACTTCCGATCCAGAAATGAGATTTTCAAACCGGAAGTGCTATATTTCCGGTATGACGTAAATTCCTGTTAAAAAATGAGATGTCTAAAGCGGGAAAGACGTATTTTTTGAATGCCAAATATCCGCTTTTCGAGCATAACGTGGGTTTCAAATTAAATGGAACAGTGTACAACGATTTTGGGGGAAGCTCGAAGATTCCCTGGCAAGGAGGACTCTGAGCAGCATTCCGATAGCTTTAATATTCGAAATTCGGCAATTGAATATCGTAACTAGGTCAGCGATCGCGACCAGTAGTGATCGAGACGGTCCCGCCGCAGTTTCGTAAACGCTAAACGGTGCTATTATCATTTTTTGCGAAGAACCGTGTTCGGCTATTACCAGCGTAATACTTTTAAACAGCAATCGTACGGTGAATTGGGCGCTCAGGGCCGTGTTAAAATGTATTGCTCAACATATAAAACATTGTCTAAAAAAAAGAAATGGACAAATGTTGACTGCGTAAAAGCTATTTCCACATATAACTTGTAAAAAAGACGTTCCACAAATATGTATCGAATATTAATTAATTTTTTGTGAGAGCAATTATTTCCAAGAATACCGGACCATATCTTTTGATATTGGTCGAAGGTAAAAAAACACGCTCAATTTACGGTAAGAAAAAAATCTAAATCCTCTGTGCAATGTCGAACACCAACGTCCCTGTGTTGTTACGTCTGTACGGTATCAGATAGATTTCTCGGACAAGAGTCACGAGTTATCCATCAATGAGCTATAACGCTATGTTTGCTCAAGATAACATTGTAAAATCTAGTCGAGGTATTAGGAAATTATCCTTCAATTATAAACAGCTGCATGACCATCGTCGTGGCTGAAGGTTCGTTGAATAAAGAACAACGATCGTCAACGGGATTCTCGGATGTTATGGAGCTTCTGCGTTGTCGGACTCGTAAATGGACATTTCAGAACGATTATGGAATATCTGAAATGGAAATTCGAAAGATTATGGAATATCAAGTGGAAATATAAAAAAATATGAATATGGAACATCTGAAATGGAAATTCGAAAGATTATGAAATATCTCAAGTGGAAATATAAAAAAAGAGATGATGGAATATCTCTAGCGTGACTCGTATCGTTGCAATAGAACGCACTACGTCGAAATCATTTGGTAATTCGCGCTGTCGAAACAGGCCCTTGATCAGTTATCTCGCTGTTGAGAAAAGAGCTCGTGATTTCCCTTTTCGATTATGTGCCAAGGAACACGTGGAAAGACTCCGAAGTCCAAAAAGTAGTTTGTGGGCCATTCGACGATTTCTGCTTAAAAATGTTGTTTTAATTATGTTTATCGAAAAAATTGTGTCGTATGAAAAATACCGCGCCCTTGTTTGTCTGCAACGGTGTCGCGATCGTGCAAAAGCATTCCCAAGTCCGAACACAAAAAATTGCAGAAGTTTTTCTTTTTTTACAAAAGAATGGAAAATATTAACTATTAAAAAAACAATGTTGAAAAAATGAAGCTGCTCCTACGATTTATTTCCGAGTCTGGGATTTTTTTTACACGATCAGAACATCGTTACGCCCAATCAATCGCACGGTATTTTCAATGCAATTTCTTTTTACCGAAAAAATAAAATAAAGCATCATATCTGCGAACCCCCACGTAACACTGTAAAAAAAATCGTGTAAAAACTGGTAGATTAAATTTCATGTACAATTGTGATAAAAAATCAATGTTCCGTGTATTAAAAACATTATGAACACTTTATTTTTAACAACTTCGTACAATTTTACTACGTAAGTATTTTATTTTTAATGATTTACCTTAATTTCAATGAAAAAGTTAATTATTTTTTCATCCCAATTGTATCGACGATAAGGAAATCTTTTGATCAGCGATCTGGCTCACGGCTGTGCCGCTTTTAATGGATCTTGCTGATAATTTCGTTGTTATGTATGTACATGGAATGCCAGAGACTGTCGTATTTACGACACTGCTCCCGTCAATGTACATTGAATCGCCTTGAGACGCGTGTATTGTAACGAGACAGCCTCGTGGACCGCAGTGATCAGCTGATCTCTGGTCAGCTCCGACATGCCCTCGGAACGAGACTTGGTATTTTAAGCCGAGAGCCGAGAGCAGAGAGCTCTTTCACCCTGCAGCCAGCCGGTGGCAATAGTCAAGATGAAATGTAGCGAGACCATGGACCCGGGCCATTCTCTTTGGCTCGGTGACATTAGACGAACGCTCGAACGCGTAACCGGCCCTGAACCACCGTCACGCGTGACGAACAATCTTCCCTCCTCCTCCTTGATACGCCGGAAATTCATCAAAAAATTTTTGACACGAGGGGGAGAGAGATAAAAAAAAGTTGGGAGACATATCGAGTTCTGATCGAGTTCCACTCGATCGCAAGACCAACGCTCGAGCGGATCCAACATTCTGGGGTTTACACACTGACTACAATCTCGATTCGTATCTCCGTATCTCGTTTCGCAAGTACATAGTCTGTGGCAAATAAGCCGTGAAAGTGTCGGAGAGCATTGGCTAACGAGCGAGGTCTGTCATAAATGAAATGGCTTTGTAATAATTAAAGTCCGAACAGGAAGCAGCCGCGGTCGGGAAATATACCGTATACAGTAAAAAAAACGTCTGTACTTTTTACAACTTCTTTTCCACAAACGTCCACAATTTTCCATTTTTTATTTTCCGATCGCACCGTCCGGTTTTAATTTTATGAACAGAAGTACAAACTAAACTTGTTAATGACACGGGAAATACAAGGACAGGTTTGTCGCTTATTTATCAAATTAATTTTTACGAAACAGCGTAATCCGATTTAAGGAAATCATTTTTCACTCTGCAGCAGAAAAATTATCGACTCGCGCGCAATATTTTCAGACAAATGTCTTGATCATTCAGACACGCTGATTGAGATATTTTTTCAAAGATAAAAAAGTCATCGCCGTGGGACTAAGCATAATTTTTTATTACCCTTCGGACACTCCTTACAGTCGACACCATTATTTTTTCACAATAAATTTAATTTAAAAGAAATATTAATATTAAACTATGATAATATTTTAATAAATATTTAAATTTAAACGCACTGCAAAAAAATGATCTGCGTCGACCGCAGTTGAAGGTTAAATTCGATGTTCCCTCGAATATGAATTCCAAGTGGAATTTCTCTGTCCGAGTAGCTTCGGACGTTCGAATCGTACCTCGGTTTGGTATCGTTCGGTCCTCGGTGTTACAATAATTCTATTAACTTTCTGAATTGTTTTATGGAAGCCAAGGCGAGCCTGTAATTACTATAACTCGATGGGCATAACCCAGATTTCATTTTTCTCGTGTTTTCCTGTCTATATAGATCGGGCTGTAATATAGGTTCTCCGCCCTTGGAGCGATATTCTGAATTATTGTGAGTTTAATTGCATCGCGTGGGGGGAGCCACAGGATTGCAATGAGCGATTTATAATCGAGCCCTCGACCGTTCCAGCGACTCTCGCTTCGTTTCCTCCGTTAATTCACGTGACTGTGCCTCCAGTGCACTGTAACCCGGATACCCCGCCGCGGGTAGAAATGGTACGGTGCGGCAGAGAGTCTCTGGCAAGTAGCGCCGCGTACAAGCAGCACCAGCAATGAAACGATCTAACCACTGCTCCAGTGACTATCGAGATCTGGCAGCAATTAAATTGTACAAGCCTTAAGATATCGAAAATCAATTAGCGGTTTTCTCGCTGTCGACGTCCCTCGCGAGAGGAAGGCCGCGATCGCCGCG
Source organism: Ichneumoninae sp. B BG-2022a (assembly GCA_030522725.1). Classification (NCBI taxonomy): domain Eukaryota; kingdom Metazoa; phylum Arthropoda; class Insecta; order Hymenoptera; family Ichneumonidae; species Ichneumoninae sp. B BG-2022a. The sequence goes on along the minus strand of JAPYZD010000323.1, from coordinate 37,802 downwards.
TGTTACCTGTCGAGATATCTCGTAAACGTTATAACTCCTGTCGTCGGAAGCTTGTTTGCATATCGTATAATATGCAGAGGAACCGGTGGAAATATGGTACACAATTTTTTTTTTCTACACATTCCTTGACAAGCTGACAGCAAGATCTGTGCGATCATTCTATGGTTGCAGCGTTTCTATACAAATATAAATTAGCAGTCTAAAACATTCTTTTCTGCTCCTGAGATAAAACGACTCGTAAACTGTAAATTGCAGACCAAGGACGAAAAAATTGTTTAATGCGCTCAGTTCCTAAAATCATAGAATTTTGAAGTGCAGTCAGTTGGGATGGGAAATCATTAACGTTTGTCGAAAAACAAGCGTGGTCCATATTGGCACCTTGTGCCATATCGACACCAAGTTCCCCCATATCTTAGCGGATCTTTTTTCCACTTCCTTCCGTTTGAGAAAAGATTCAGTTCACGGTCTACGCCCGTGCGTAATGACGCATCGAGGAAATCAGCGACCAGCCAATTACAGAAGGCGATTCGATTCATTGAAATCAGCTTAATTGGCTGTGGGAATGATAAGATTTTTTTTCCTCCTCACCGTCTCTATTTTTTTTCATCGTTAGCAAGGCTAAGATCGATCACCTTCCAGCACGCTTCATTACAACTTGACTTTTTCATTTGCCCTCCCTCTATATCCCTGTCCCATTATTTTCACCTTGTGGTCGCGATCATTCGGTGCAGTCAGCGTTTTGCTACAGATATCCAACATAGTCGCTAGTCGTCTTTCCAGTCCGGTGTACCCGGTCGTTCGGCGCGTTTCGTCAACTATGTTTCGAAATTTCTGTCAAATGTCTGGTCACGGGACGCACACGCGTGCTGTACAGCCCGGACCACCGATCTTACCAGTTCCGAAGAGATACGATCGAGCGACCAGCCAAACGTCGCCTTAGCGTATTCGAGTCTGAGAAAAAAATCCATCAAACCTGAATTTCATACGCGCCGTAAAAATCCAACTGCCAGCTCACACCCCGTTTCTAGCTCTGAGATCAGAGCCGATCGGTGTTGCTCCACTTAACGCCCACAATTCCGCGACGTTTTTCGTTTCTGCCAAACGATAACGCTCCGGCTTATCCGGCTGCTTGGACGCAAGTGTTTACCCCGTGCGAGAGGTCTTGTTACGAGAATTACGAGGCGTACAGCATAATACTATCTCCGACAAACAGCATTGCGCTCCATTGAAGCAATGAGGTAGCACGAAAGTTACACTTTTCCGACGTAGGATGTTTTGTTGCCAGTGGTATTCGCAGGATCCCGTCGGTAGATCGGGTTCTCGTTGGTATTGCAAGTATTAGGGTCGGGGCAATGGGTATTATAACAATTGAATTGTTTCTTGCAATTACGTGTGACTACGTGACCCGGGAGACCCCAGCTTGGCGCACGTATTCTCTCTCCTCTCCCCATCCGTCGCCCCTCTTTGCGACGTGCGCACAGAGTGCAGTCCAATGTGCCGCAAGATGCATAGCGGCGATGCAATAACAATGAAACGATACAGTGTCTGCTGTACGTGTTTGCCTTACTTTTCCAATTGGCAAATAGGAAAATAGACCTGGTGCACGCCCGAGTCGGTCGATCCCATCGGGAGGCCTCGCGGCCCAGTTGGCTCCGGGCGAGCCGACAACAAGTTCCATACGTGTGAAAGTGGCGAACATCTGCGCGGAATGCATGCCATTATAGAACCTAAGCAAACCTGTAAACGTCTTGGTAGGAAAAATATCCGTACGACGAGGTGTCGAAACTGAGTCAACGATGCGAGGCGCAAGCAAAGTGGTCGTGAAAACCTTTTTTTTTGCGCTGTTTATTGTGGGTGACTTTGGCAGCCAGCGGCATCTGGCTTAATGGGGGATCGACGGAAACTCGCGTTCCTGCTTGGATTCCCATCTGGGTTTTCCTACTTGTTCAGTTACCGATTGCAGGAACCGCGGCAGGTACGGCAGGTGAGCGGCGAACGGCTCGGTCGGTGGAATGTGTTCTATTGGCAGACGGGAGATGGAAGTGGCATCGGGTAAGCTGTAGAATTGGCTTTTACCTATTTCCAATAGGCAATGAGAACTGGCCGGGATATCAACACGCTGGACTTGGACGACGATTTCCTAAAATCCTACGGGTTCGCCGCTCCTTCGATTCTCATCTTGCAGCCACAGGTAGAGAGGCCGGAAGTAGGCCAAAAGACCTTTCGTCTGCATGGTTCTGGAACCCGTGAACCTCTCCATGGCGTCCGGCCAGGATTTGCTCGACCCGAGTTTCATCATTTGCCTGTGAAGAACACGCATCGGGTCAGCCTATCGAAACTCACTTTCAACCTGGATCGCGTCAACGCGGCGAAGTTGCACGGTGAGGTTGATCTGTTTTCAACAGCCACTGTTAGGGATTCTCCGGTTCGGACAGCGGAATCACTGAATGGGTAATCACTATATGGGTCAACTTCACCGTGCAGATCGGCTTTGGGTCTGCAGTGGATCAATGTAGGCTTGACAAATTGCCCATTGATAGGATCATGGTAAGTCTTAGCTCCACCGGGATTGTACCTTAATCCTAGGCCGCCCTCGTAGCTGCCGTATAGATCACATCTGTACAGCGGTCTTTCAACGTTACCGGGCTCGTAGCGACCGGATGCTAGGCAAGCAGCTTCCAGAAATTGAAATTGTATGATAAAGCTGACAAAGTACCTGAAAGCTTCAGTCACGTTAATACGATCTTTCAAGAATCTTCTATCGTGTATCGCACCTTATGTACGGTACACTGGCGGCAATGTGGTACTTGGATCCAGGATCGAAGTCATCTTTGGCCCGATCGAGAGGCGGCTCGATACCCTGTATATCCGCCCTGCGAATCGGAAGATCCGCGTGCCAGTTAATCATCATCAAAGACGGAGGACGTGTCTTGCCGTTGGTCGTCCTCAATTACAATAAGGCCCACTCAGGAGCGAGGCGGGAAGGGATACCTTAATTGCCACCAAAGGCCGTTGTAACTCTCGGACACGGTGTCATTGCCGAAGACGATCCATCGCCATTTGTCAACGCAATAGGCGAACGGTATGAAAGCAACCTTTTGCAGGGCCATGACGAACAGAAAATTGATGTCACTGCGAGTGTCGTAGGTGCCGGTCTCGGTAAGGCCCAGACGGGATGTGTGAGGCGGTGATGACACTGAAAGAGCTATGGTGTCGCCTATTGCCTCATGGAACCCTGCTCACACGTCAAAAAAACGTATGATGTCTTGTGTGAATTTTTACGGAGGTCGAATTATGCTCCAGTTACATTGTTTTTTAAACGCACTGTAAAAAAAAATATGAAATTTAATGTAGCGGACTGGAAGTTTCTATGCAAAAACTGGTATACTAAATTTAATGTACAATCGCGATGAAAAATTAATGTTCAGTGTCTTAAAAACATTCGAAATACTGTATTTTTAATAATTTACTTTAATTTTACTATGAAAGTACTTTAATTTTCATAATTTATTTTAATTTCAATGAAAAAATACTTTGCTTTTTCATCATAATTGTATATTGCATTTCGTGTACCAGTTTTTGCATAAAAACTTCCAGTCCGGTACATTAAATTTACAATTTTTTTTACAGTGCGGAGAAAGTTTTTTCAAAACGGGAATTAATTAATAGAGGCAGATCTATTGCGCAGAAGCTTTTCGATGACGGTTCAAATTTAATCTTTCTCGAGTGTAATCAAACGATTTTTGAAAAAAAAATACTATTAAGATACTATTTATGAGCCTGAAAATATATGCATGACATTAAATTTCATCGTTGTCAAGTCTTTGTGAATAGCACTCCTTTTTTTTGGGAAGAAAAAAAATGTTCACTTATAGAATTTTATTCCCTAAGTGAACTTCCCAGAGGAACGTTTTCGCGATGAAAAACGCAGCCGTGATAACTTGATGAAATTTAGTATCATGCAGATATCTTCAGGGTGATTACTATTTTGTCCACATCCCAGATAATTGTTGAAATTGAAGTGTGAACCGAGAGTGTTAAGTAATCCGAGAACTTCGAGACCCACCAGGATTAGCTCCTTCTCGAAAGACGACAGGCTGATCTTTGTACTGAATGTAATAGTGCACGTGACCCATTTCGTGGTGAACGATTACGAGATCTTCGTACGTGACTCGCGTGCACATCTTGATCCTGCGACGCGATCGCATTTGCTATACCCTAATGCACGCACGTTGTTCATTCTACTATCGCTCCGAATTTATTCTCGATCGACACCGTCACTTAGAGTGCGGTGTTTTTTCCCTTTCTTTTTCATTTATTTCGTTACCGGAAGTCTTTGCCGTCGTACATGTCCCAGGCGGACCCGTGACAGACCATCTCACGATTGTCCTCGGGACGCTCGAGAATAGAATTGTTCCAGAAGGTCTCCGGCAACCAGGGGAATCCCATGGAGTGGAAAAAGTCCTCGGCCAGCTTGAAAAACTTTAGCGGCGTATATTTCTGAGAAATTGGGCGCGCCTCGTTATTTCACAGGATTGTCGATGCAGGTGCAATTTATAATTTAAGACTTTGATGCTGTTCTGTGGCCGAAAGAACGTCGATTGGATTAACATAATTTACCTTTTTTACGAGAGCCCCAGTCAAATCGGTGCCGTTGAGTTCCGGGTACGGAAGAGCGAATCTCTGTACGTGAATCCAGGATTGAGCCCACATGTCTCCTGTCGTAAAAACTCTTTACTGCGGCCATTATCACCAAATACCGAGAATTGGCAGCATTAACGCCACCGTCGTCACCCAGATTTTTTCGATAGCGATGCATTTTTTTTATATACATCTTTTTCAATCATGAAAGGAAACCGTATTCGTGCACTGAGAAATGTCTATATAGATAGGTTGTGATAGTATATATTCAATTGATTTAACTATAATCATAGTAACAACTATAATTTTTGGTCATTGTCGTAACTGTAAAATATACACGTCCCCCCTGGGAACTATTTACTATGTAAGCTTTTCTCAGTGTGGAAATCCGACCAGTTCAATGAATGTGAAAGATTTAGGTGTATTTTTTTTTTCTAATTTGTACCAAAACCTGTACGTTCTCTACTCGATCTCTCCTCCATAATTCTGTACTTTTATCTTACCTTCGTGAATTTAAAAAATAGTAATTACGCTCGTCTCTTTCTATAGTTGAATTTACCTAACAAATGCGCGGGTATGTAATTGCTATTCTTCGGTACTCGTTTCACGCCATACTTGGCTCGAACACGATTTCTCACGTAAGCGTGAAGTTGCAAGTACAGAGGTTTGACTTCGTTCCAGAGCTGTTCTATCGTGCCTTCCAAATCGGTATCGTCGTAGGCGCTCGTCCAATACTTTCCTGCTGTCATAAAGCCTGCATTGCAATAAGATCCGTTTCGGTGTACATTGGATTTTCGCTTCTCGGGTATTGAACGCGAACGTGAAAAGAATCGCAGTGGCGAACAAAATTGTGTCTCTCCAGCCTCGCGATACTTTCGCGATACCACGTCCACCGAAAGATCTCGAGTGCACAATACCACCGGCAATGCTTTATCGAAACTCTTACCGTTCAACAAAGCCACCTCCTTCATCAGCCCGACGTACTCGACATATTTCTTCCGCATCCGCTTACCCGTGGCATCGCGCCAAGCCTTCCACACGTACAGCAGCTCTTCCGGATCCTCGGAAGTCGCCATGATCTCCAGTAACTCTATATATAAATCGTCGGAAGTACCATATATTTTCCGCGTGATGTAGTGATATATTGATGTGGCTCTGGCGCCTCGCTATGGACCATGGAATTTTGGGTTGTCAGTTTAACGGCTTGTTAAACTCACCGTGCCACACAGAATAGTACTGGGATAGTAAAATAGGGGAATAGTTGTCAGGACCTGGAAGAGGGGGCCCCTAGAGGATATACGTCACTTCCGGTTTGAAAATATCATTTTGCGACCGGAAGTAACGTATTTTCAGGTTTTACCTGGAAAACCTGAACGCGTTAGGAATTTTTTATGCATTATGGAATTTCATAAAATTGAGTGGATTTCATTCAGTCTTTCCATAAAATTGAGTGGATTTCTTTCAGTCTTTTCATAAAATTGAGTGGATTTCTTTCAGTCTTTTCATAAAATTGAGTGGTCATCCTACTTTTGCGCCAGGGTTCCGTTTTGCCCCGCTCTCCCCTACCTGGTTCCAGTCTGAGCTTTTCTACTGTCTTCTCTTTCGATTTTCTCTTCCTGTACTTCTTCCCCAATTTCATCTTCGCAAGAATGGTCCGTCCAACTTTGTGCCGATGAACACTCGACTTTCCGGCAGCATTTTTTGATTTCACCATCGATTTCGTTCGTTTTTTGTACGGGAGAATAGTTGCCGTGCCGTAGATAGTTTCCATCTCGTTGACAAGCCTGTCGAGCTTTTCAATTAGAAGACGAGATAATGAGGAGTAGATTGAAATTTCACGAACGCGTTGATAAATTGGCATCCCGGTCATTATTTAATTACTCTTCGGAATTTGTCGTCGGACAGAGCAGCTACGCCGAGTACGGCCAGCATTTCAAACTGTCTCCTCCAACCCGTGGATTCGTTGAACTTTCGCCACTCGTACTGCATGGCCGCTCGCCAGACGGATCTCTGGAATCTTGCGAGACGCTCCGACGCTCTCAGCTACACATTATCGATCTAAACTTTTGAGACTGTGCCGGCAAATTAAATTGATGGTTCTCACCGCCGTAAGTCTGGTCGGCTCTGTTATATTGCTCTCGAAGTTCCACTGGTCGATAGCGTTGCGATTGTACTCGACGAGGCTCAGGTTGTTGGCCAGTGCTAAAAACTGTAAAGATTTCGAGTCAATCAACCTGTTCGTTCAACAAATCAAAGGGCCGACGCTTTGATATCTTTGAAAGTGAATTTTTTCGTTATTACGCATTTTTTGCTCAGCTATCGTACATTTTAGAAGTCTTTTCCACAAAAGTTGACTTTTTTATCGCTTCAACAATTTTGTTTACAAATGGTATTTTTAATATCGATAAGAAAAATCATTGACATTTGTGGACAGGAAACGTTTGCACCTAGAAAAATAATGTACTTGACGGCCACCGTTTATTGGGTTTAAGTAAAATATTTATTTGATTTAAGTAACTATGTACTTAATGTATATAAGTATTTATTCAAATCAAATACATATTTTACTTAAACCAAATAAACGGTGGCCGTCAAATAATTTCTTTTTCTGGATGTGAAAAAAATGTACAAATCTTCGTTTTTTACTGTGTAAACAATAAAAAAAAGTCTATCTTACGTAACGCTTTTCTACATGAGCTACGTCTGATATCGAATTAGTTAAACGAAACTTCTTCGTCAAATATCGTCATCAAGCGAGAGAGTACATAACTAACCACATCGGGCTCCGGAAGGCTCGATTCCGGTGGCAGCTTTCGGTGCTGCGTAACCTCGGCGTGTCTTCGCGACGGCTCGGTCGCGTTTTTCACGCTTCCGGGAAAGTTCAACCCGATGTCATTATTATTCTTTGCGCGGTTATGTCGCGATTCTATCACAACCGCCATAGAAATCACACTCAAAGATTGCAGTAATAACTTTTTCAGCGTCAACACTGGCATGTCATCGACGAACTTAATGGGACTTCCGGTGGGAACGATAATGAAGGGTCGAGAGCTCGAACGGGCTCAATCCATTCAAGCCTCGTTTCACACTCTCGAGTGCGTGTCACATTCTCAAAACTTCACAAAGGTGTGTCGCGCCCACATATTTGTCACCCGGCATTTTTTTTTTAGGTAGTCCGTGAAAACAAAACAAAACAAAAATTTGTGCCGGAAACGGGGACGTGCTTGACGAGGATGGCCATGAATTCTCCGACGGCAACGCAGCGTCTCTCGAAAACTGTCGACGCTCCGGCGACTCTGAGTGACGTCTACGTGGAATTCTTTTTATCCCCTTGTTCCGTTCTATAACGTAAGACCTCGTCGTAGTTATGTTCTTTTTTCTTTTCAAGCTCCACAAACAATCATTCCGCGAAATTGAAGTAATTTCGGAGTGACGCGGAACTCCACCTGGGAGCGTCGAATTTTTTGCAATTATGCGAAAGCAGAGTGGTTAACGTGGTGCTGTATGCGGATGGCAATTCTGCATTGACGATAGGACCGGCCATTCTATATTCGGGTCGGAGAATGCCGCTTGCTCTGTTTGTGGTCGAGCGCTGAGTGGCCATCAGGGTGGATTTAGGTAACGAACGGAATTCCAAGTAGTCTATAGGGCAATCGGATGCGCCCCATACCGAACTGCAACGCGTCATGCATCTGATCTGTGTCCTCCGTGACAAATTTTGTGGTCGATGTTTTACTGGTAAAATTTAATTAATTCCGGTAAGCTCGCGTCTATTCACGAAAGCTTCGATGCATTTGCGTACGAGCTGACTACCGGAGGTCCTAAGGAATTTCTCGAAATTTGCAATTACCAATGAAACATTGAATACAACATTTTGCCCGATGGCCTGAATATACGTAAATTAGCTCTTTAGCTAATCTATATTTATTCATGGCAAAATGTTCTTATTTATTCATTTTCAATTCTGGGTTGCATTCATCCTAATGCGTGTGCCTGACATTTTTTATTGTTAAAAATTACCCGCTTCAAGTCCAGTTGGGCTACACTTAAAAAAAAATTCGTATGAAGTTTTTATGCAAAAACGGGTATATTAAGTTTTGTGTATAATTGCGATGACAAATTAATGTTCAGTGTATTAAAAACATTGGCAATACTTTATTTTTTATAATTTATTTAAATTTTACTATGAAAGTACTTTAATTTCAATAAAAAAGTATATTAACTTTTCATCACAATTGTATATTAGATTTAATGTACCAGTTTTTGCATAAAAACTTCGAGTCCGTTACATTCAATTTACAATATTTTTTTATAGCGTACGCTATATCGGAAAGAACGTAATTATTGACGACGACGAAATCCTGCGAACTTTCTGAATTGCCGGTAAACTGAAAAGATCCTCCGGAATACAATTTTAGCAGTAATATTCGCGAAAGCGGATAATATCCGTCCGACGATATTTTCATTCGCCGCTCATTACATTTCAGTGACACTCAAAGCCGGTTAATCGAGTTGAAGTTTCGCCTCGTTTCAGACGCTTAATGGAACTCAACGGCCCCGCAGTCTTGGCACACGAAGTCGAGAAGAAGCGTATCGTCATCCTTGAGATGTAATCAAATCACAGTTTTCTATCCAATCCAATGGGAGTTTCTTGTTTCAAGACAAAAATTCCAGAAGCCGTAAATATTTATGTCAGCTACGAGTTTCAAACCGAAGAACGCAGGTGCGGTTGGCTGACGCTTGAAGTATGGCCGACGATTGGCTGTTAGTCGGCAGCACCGTTGGCAGTCGATGATCGGATCTCGACTAATGACCAGCATTGGCTAAACCGTCGATTGATAACCACATCAACGTTGGGCTCGATAGTTGGCAAGATGCTTCGTACTAGAGTTGGGCCGGCGCTGGCATATCGTCCTAATGATGCGTGTTCGGCGATATCAAGTGGACGTTATGGAACTTGGCCAAACTACATAAATCCAAGAAAAAAGGAGAAAGAAGAAGAGGTGAACGTTCGCTCACGACGTCGAACCACTCTGGCCCAGTACCCGCCATCGGTCTTCAGCCAATGTTCAATGCAAAATATTTATAAACAACGAATGCTTTTTTATTACTCCGAATTCCTTTATTATAGTTTTTATCTACAGTACTGTACCACTGACAAATCAAGCTTCGTCAACATTGTCAATTAAAATCTGAATAAACGAAATGAAATAATAAAACTTAGATAATTTACGTAATATTAGATAGACGTGCAGTATATATAAGATTAAAAAAGAATCTCTTCAAGATGAGCATAGTCGAGTGGGGAAGAGCGTCGACTAGTCCCGGGTGACGGGTTCAAGTCCCCATACGCGACAAGAAAATGTATTCTGACGATTGATTGACGATGAAACCGCACCTGGGGAATCTCCTTGGTATCGGAATGATGTCCCTGACTGATATTACACCGGTCTAGGGCACCGAAGCGTGAATCTACAAAGGTCCTCGGTAAATCGCAGAAGAAATCAATTGCTGCTTCATTTGGCAGTCTCCTTTTCTCGAGGCCCTCTTTTTCCTGATTTTTTTTTTACCCAATCGCACTTCTTATGCCCCCGGTCCATTGCCACGGTTGTCCGCGCTCCGATTGCGTGCTACGAGACCGCGAGATCTGCATACTTCTTTGCCTCAGCCTCGTGGTGCCCACTGTACCAGCTTCCCGGGACACACCGGCTCGAACTACCGATGAGTCAGTATGAGGCTGAGAAAGGTGAGTCGTGATTCCTCGCGTAACGCATCTACGGCACGTTTATCCTCAGCCTGGCGCTCCACCCGTGCGTTTTCATTAATAACGGTTAATAGACTCGCAACCGGTATCGGTGAGACATCAAGCAAATTGCTCGAGGAACTTTATCGCTGGAGCATGTACTTGTAATCAGCGAGCACTTTATCTTCGGCTCAGATAAAATTCCTTGCACGATGTACACAGTAATAAAAAAGTTGGTGCTTTTTACAACTGATTGTCCATAAATGTCCACAATTTTTTATTTGTCAATTAATTATTAATTATTAATTATTAATTTTGTATTCCTATTTTACGAAATTATTTTTAACTGTTTGGATCCAAGACCCGCGAAAGAACAGCCTCAGGAGCTAGCGTTGCCCCGCCGCACTGCACGAGTACGTTGGCTGCGATATACTATACGATATAATATTGCTGTTACGTAACTCGTAACAAGGTCGATCGACGGTCCATCCGGCAAGATTCTCGTGAAGACTGTCGCCGTAATGGCTGCATACGAGTACTTTGAATCTTATCTGGCGGCCGCGACATCCTCGCTGCCGTTTCGACCCAGCGCCGATTTATCGAGCGACCGGAAGTGGAGGAATTCCGCGGGAGAGGCGAACCGGCGGAAGGACTCGACGAGCCGTTGTGAACCGATGTTGCGGCATATGGAATTATTCGATCAGAATTATCTCAAGAAATCAACTGTTCTTGTATCTCCGCACTATTATTTAAGCAAAGTGACGTGAGAATGAAATGTGAGGTCCTTGAAGAACTAGCGAGAGAGGATCATCGCTTCAGCGCGTCGGTGTTGAAGCGTTGGCAGTTTTTTTTTGTAATCTTTTTCGAGTGTCTTATTCAATGGATTTTACGTGCTTCCGCATGTAACAATTTTTATTGATAGCGACTGACGTTGTAGTAATTTTCGCATTAGATAATTATAAATATTACTCGTGCGAGGCCGTGTATTTATTTTCCCACGCTCGGAATCGACGTCCACGAGAGTTGTCGGCTCGAGAGTGAGCGCACACACTGGGAGAGACTCTGAGTCGGCGGTCTGTTCACTGACACGTTACCATCATTATTTTATGGCAATCTTTTCTTAATCGTCGAATTAAATGAATGCGCATATTCGATCGGACGCATAGGACTGTTGATCGCATAAATATACACGCGAGCATGTCTGTTGACGAACGATGAATCGAATTGTCGGTTAAAATGATTCAGAAAATTCCGTGAAATGATCGTCGATGTGACGAACACCTCCACACCCGAACGATTCATCGTGAGTCGTCGGTCAATTGTTTCTTTGAAAAAAATACCGTAAGCTCAAGGCGGTGTGTAAGCGCCAAGTGATTTTTGTAAACGTCAATTTACTAAAAAATGTTCGTCAATTGACCGGTTTTTTTATTTCCGTAATTTTTATTTTATGTCATAAATATGATAAAAGCAGCGAAAAATATTTATCTAGTTGGGACTCGACTGTGATTTTTTGTCACAAATTCGGTGGCCTTTTTAGCAGCCTGGGTTTAATTTCAAAGAAATTTTTCTCCCTCGTTGACTTCGTAATAAATCGTAGTTTCATTTGTTATCCAAATCTATTAATTCATCAATGAAACATTATTATAAAATGAACACAAAATTAATTTTGTTCCGATAAAAGAGATTGGTACTTTGTTAAATTTTGAATTTGAGACCGTGAAGGTGAAACAATTGGCGGACGACTCACCACGAATCGTTCGGGCGTGGAGGTGTTCGTCGCATCGGCGATCTTTTAGAGTTAATGTCACTGTTGTCACAGTGCGGTCATTTCCGGACCGACCAGTCGACGGTCACCCGACAGTAAATTGTCAAATAAAAAAATGACCGGTCACAAAGTCGACGCTCATATGTGAGACCTCTTCTCTCAGTCGGTAACGAAAACTGTCCCAGGTGGTCGATTTCAGAATTTCAAAAGACAGCGCAGATCTTCCTTTTTTTAAAACTGACTTTGCTAGACTCTCAGAACATATCCTTAACTACCTGTCGAGCATAAAAACAATCTTTTTACGAGACTCACGTAAGAGCGACCGTGTTTGGGCATAAAAGTCTCTGTTTTTTCAAGGATGCAGCTGGAATCGTCGTCGTCGGTCGGCGGCGTAACAGCACGTTAATTATAATCTATTATTCGTCCATCATCGCGATGTGTTTAACGTGTCTTAATGTGTATGCGGTATTTCAGCAACGATATTAACACAACAGGAGACGTGCAGCGAGAGGTGCAGCGTACGAAAGGTAGGAGACGCAAGAGAGGCAGCGAGCCTGCTCACCTTACGCGTACTTGAACCCGCGGAGATTTGAGGCCGCGAGCTGCCCCGGCCAATCTCTCGTGGGACCGGTACTCGTTATCTCTCGATGAGATTGGCATTGTCCGGGCTGCGAATTCGCGCCATTATACGAATATATTGTGGACGCGCGTTTCACTACGTTGCGCTTTTTCCCTTCTACCTTTTCGTTCTATAGAAGCGCCTAAGAGCCTTCTTCTGCCTCTTCGGGGATTCCCCTCAATGGCTCTTCCACTCGTCCCTCCGCCCGTCCATCCCTCGGCCACGCGCTATTATGAAAGTACAATTGCAATTCCGCAATTTTCTGTGCGATCGAAGCCGACGGGAAATTTCGATCCAAAGATAGGAACAGATATTTCCGCGACGTAATCTCACCGACGAGAACTTTAATTGCCAGCCCAACAACGAGAGGTAGACAATCGTGAATGGGATCTACGAACTGTACATTGATGCAATGAGTATGAACTTTTGATTCCTGAGGCTTCTTTGTATGGTCGAACGTCTAAGACACCCATCACGGAAATTTGTTATTAAAGCCGATGATGGTTGGCTTTCCTGTTGCGGACGCGACGATATCGTTGTCCTTCCATCGACAATTCGAATAATAGGTAAACAATGTTGATCATCATTATTTAATTGACGGATTGCATCATGGGGAAAGTTTTCGAAAATGATTTTACTGCAAAATATGCAAGAAATTATCATTATTTGGCTATATTGGAAGTAGTGTTTGCCTTCGTTCTAGAGTTTTTTTCCAAATTTTTCACGCTCTCCCCCGTAACTACCTCGACAAAGCCCATTCGTCCGATTTACCGAGGCCTACATATTAGTCGCAACGTCACGCGTCATTGTGCTTGGGCTACGTGCCGCCCACGCGCTGTTTCCCTCGCACATTGTGCTTTTTTGTGTGTATTTATCAACGTCGCCAAAGGCGACCAAGCGTACGGTAGGCTATGGATAGGATACACACGCAGTGAACTAGTTGCGATCGATGTAGCCAGCTAGCCCGAGGTGGCTTTTCATCGTTGAATGCTCCCGCAGATACGGCACGGTCCCTGTGTCACTTGTCTCTCCGCGAGCACCTCCAACGACTACAGCTATTCCGTCCAACCTCTAACCATTATTTTCCCTTTTTTTATTATACCTGCACGTAGCATTCCAGCATGGAGTCTCTTAATAAATCATGAGGACTCTCAGCTCGAAGTCTTTCATGCATATTCACTGCGCGTTTCTTAACAATCCGGCGGACAAACGAAAATAATAATTGCATCAGGAGAATCTCATCATCAGCGGGAAGGACACTCTGCCATGGGTTCTTGCTTTTTTTTTACCGCGTGATTTACTTAGGATCGTAAATTCGTACTTTGTTTACGGGGCGATCGTGAGTGGTTGTTACGCAAGCGTGGCGGGTGGACGGGCAATTTGCACACGCAGGCAGGCATCCTCGTTGTCGTCTCGGTCGTCGTCTTCGTCATAACTCTTCAAGGTCCGGCTCGGAGGACTGCTGGCCTAGAGAGCCGCCGGTTGCAGGCGATTTACGCACGTGTGTCTGTGTGCGGAATCGTATTATGGCACGTTACTGAAGTGGTGTATTACGTTCCAGATCATCGTGGGACTTGGTTTTTTGCTGGGCGCGGTTGTTTACTCGCCGCAAGAACGGAGGCGGCGAACGCTTCTGTCCTCCGCGCTCGGCACTATCCGATGGCCCTCGGGTAATGCTCATTGACGTGTGTTCTCTTGTTCTTTAGCATCTCTGACGCCGGGAATGCGATACCACTTGGGGTTTTTCATTACGAGAACAATAAGAAATTACACATTTGCCTGTCGATGCGCAACACTAGCGGGGACAGAGTGGTTCAGAGTTAGTTCCTCAATGCCTTCGCCGGCAGTTGATATGTGGTTTAACACCGTAAGATTTTTCTCACAGCAACGCCAGAGACGCGTGGCACCAACGTGAATCATTCGATATTTGCATGATCGTGGAACGGTCAAGGCGATAGAGCGTTGCGGCGGGAAGGATGAAGCACGATAAAAATTAGTAATTGGCAGCAATGCTCCGTGCGAGGGACCTTTGATGACGTTCGTTAGCTGTCTTAAGGTTTGAGACTTTCTCCCACATTCACCTCGTTCAGAAGGGAGAATATGCATGTAGGGCAGAGCGGGGCAAAATGGGGCAACGGGGCAAAACGGGGTTTTAGGACCAAACAAATTTTACCAATCATTTTTGGATCGGAGAAGGTGGCAAAACTGAGCAGAAAAGCCTGATGTATCCGATAGGGCGAATTTGGGCCTCCAAAAATTATTGGAAAATGACGTTTTGCCCAAAACCCCGTTTTGCCCCGTTGCACCCTATACTGAAAGAAGGAACTGGTAAAAACTACCGACCGTCTAAGAAAAATTACCTTAGTACATAGTAGTAGGGCGCTCAGACTTTCTGCCACTTATGGCAGAGTGACTGAGATTATCCAAGAATTGTTCTTATAATATTTAAGAAGAATTCTTATAAATCCGGTACTTCCTACCATAGGTGGCGCCATAACGCCTTACTACTATTTGCTATGGTAATATCTCTCAAACGATATAGTCATTTTTACTAGGTCCTTCTCTCAGTATACCCTTGAAAATTTAATGGGAACACGTCTTCGGCAGTTTTGGGATTGGGTGGCAAGCGGATTCTAAGTTCCCAATGATACACTTCTAGGCCCTAACTATCTCAAACGCCTCTCAGAGCTCCGCGCCCTCCTAGGACCCGATTATCCCAAGTTCATCCTGGATCGAGGTCTCCTCCGTGGAGATTATTAAGGACGTTATTATGGACATTATTAAGATAATAATTATTAAGAACACTTTTGCTCTGAAGCCCCGCTAGAGTTACTTTCGCATCAAGATACAATCTTAGCGCCGTTTGCATCAATCCTCAAATTGACAAGCCAATATGATTTAATTTCACCTCCCAATGAAACATAATGCAGTTGAAAATGACGGATCAACTGCAGGATGGTCTCTTCTCTCAGATCGAAGTAATTAGTATGTTACAATTTACCGGGGAATATTGGGAAGTGTTCTGACTAGGTTCTTCATTCTTGATAGTCTTTTATTCCATTCAGGTCCCACCGGTTTTACTTGCCGTTGTTGGGTCTTCATAATCGAGATTTACCTGAGCAGAGTTCAACGGAGCTCGCAGGATAATTGCGGCGCGGACGAACGCGGTGGAGTCTTTCGGACGGTAATTCCACATTATACGCCGTTAACCATTAAGGCGTACCTACATGCAGCGTCGTCCATCACTCGTGCAGCACGACCGTTAACGATGAATCAGAATAATGTCTCGTGATCCTAATGACATCGAGTCATCATCGAGTCGCATGCATGTCATGCGTATTATGAACACGTACTTCGGCCCGGTGTAATAGATCACTTCCGATCTGTTTACCCGAGTCACCACGGTCGCAACGCTGATTCTCGCTTGCACTGCGTCAACGTTACATGTGAGTTACTCTATGAATTTTCGAGACATTCAAAGCAGCCAATATCCAAAGATTTTCATAAATAAATTTCCACATCACATTTTTGATGTCCACCAGAAAATTTCATGTTTTAGGTCCAGGGATCAGTAGTAGTAGTAGTGGATTTATTGACAATGTTCCAGATATCCAAGATATCCAATGTCAACTAGGGATCAATTCTCCCAGTTAGACAGATCACATTTTCGATGTCCACCAGAAAATTTCATGTTTTAGGTTCAGGGATCAGTAGTAGCAGTAGTGGATTTATTGACAATATTCCAGATATCCAAGATATCCAATGCCAACTAGGGATCAATTCTCCCAGTTAGACAGATCACATTTTCAATGTCCACCAGAAAATTTCAAGTTTTAGGTCCATTGATCAATTCTCCCAGCTAGACAGATATGTCTGAACGGAAAATTACCCACATGGAAAAAAGTGTAGCTGAAGTAATACACGCTCCATGGTGTACAAATTTACAATAGGCATGAACACCAGCTGCACGTGCTTATTAGGTACGTGCTTATTAGATGAACGATGACTGGAGCGCGGGCCACAGACAATGGTCCTCATTGAGTCCCGTCGTTCCGCCAACTTCGCGAGTCTCGTGTCGGGACCATGAAGAAGACATCGGCGTCGCTGGGAGGTCGCGACGAAAATGAGGAAAAGGACGAAGAGGTCGTCGCGCGGGTGTCGCGTCAGAAGCCGCGGTCTCCCGCGGATAAAGCGTAGCGCCGACATCGTGGGAAAACTGGTCACGATGTGTTGCAAGTGACCTCCTCCACCTCCACTCCGTTTCCACGCTGTTCCACGAGCTGCTCCCGCAGGCTGAGTGCCGGTCGGAGTCGCTCGCGCTCGCAGTAACGCCGAACGTCTCTCCCTCTTTTCGGTTCGCTTCTTTTTTTTTCTTCTATCAGCGTTCCTCTTTTTTTTCTCCCCTTCCCCACCGCTCGCTCCATTCGTTTTTACTCCTAGTTTCGTTCGTCCTCGCCGACGCGTTCGCTCCTCGCTCACTCCCCCGACGCACCGGAATCCACGTATTCTAAGCGGTAGGATTGTTTTGTACGGCACGGTAACGTCTTTGGCGGGCGTTTGCGAACCATCGCACCAGGACAGGTGTATCCCCACTACGAGCATCGTTGATGACCTCTCGTGTCGCTCGAACTCCTAGCACGCAGAGAGATAAATGTATACGCTTGTGCCTATGTCACTTTTAGTAACGCAACGAGCCAAGGAACGATCGGGTCAGTCGGGCGCGACACACACGCGGATTTTCGTCGACTACTAGGACGAAGTTTCGACTTTGACAATTTTTTTTTTCGTTCACGAAGGTGCATTTCTCAAGTTCGGTGCATCGGAGTTTTATCTGTTCGTTCACGACGGTGAACTCGGATCTGAGGGCGAAGATTACATTTAGGAACATCCGATTGGAGGCGTTCAGTCATGGAAGTGCTGCACCGGCAGGTCCTCGTGGTCGTGGTCGGTCAGAGTGGAAGGAGTTCTGTAAGTTTTAGCCTAAAGCAAAACGGATAGCTGAGAAAAAAAAAAAACTGAGTTTTTCGAATTGTAATTAATTTTTATGAATGAATTTTTATTTGCTTTAAAATGGGGCGATTGGAAGGGAATATTCCTGGTGATGCGACGTAGGTTGGCCCGAGCACCGGGGAGCAATTAATCGGTGGGGTTGCTACATAGGATGAGCCAGGGGGGTGGAATCTATCGATCCGCCGATGGAATATGGTTTTGGGGTTCCACGACGCGGTGCGATGGAGATGTCAATTATTAAAGAGCTACACGTCGTGCGCTGTCACGGCGTACGTCGCACCCTCGAAAATTGTTCGACGAATTTATGAACCACAATTCGGAGCTGTGGATTGTGCAAAGTCATTTTTTTTATTACGAAAATCTTTCCTAATTTTGTTGTTGTTCGAATTCCTAATTCTGACCAACAAATCGGTTAGGCCCAACCAACGTATTGGTTGGGACAATCAATTGATTTCTCGACCTGATAAAATTAATTGCCTAATGCATATTCAACGCACGCGGTTGGAGAAACTAATTATTTTCTTCGTGAAGGATATTTTACTGTAAGAAAAAAATTGATTTCGTTACGATTACAGATATAAAGAGGATTCCTCCTGTGAGGAATTCGTCCATGGGGATTGTGCAAAAACACTTTTTTATTTTTATTACGAACATCTTCCGATTTATGTCCTGATTTTGTCCAACAAATTAGTTAGGCCCAACCAAAGTATTAGTTGGGACAATCAATTGATTTATTGGCCGGATAAAATTATTCACCTGAAGCATATTCAACCACGCATCCGGTTGGAGAATTAATTATATTTCTTCGTGGAGGATGTTTTACTGTAAGAGAGATATTGTGCAAAATATTTTTTTTCATTAAGCACGTCCAATTTATGTCTCGATTCTGCCCAACCAAAGTATCGATTGGGACAATCAATGGATTTATTGGCCGGACAAAATTAATCACCCGAAGCATATTCAACCACGCAGTCTGTTGGAGAAATTTATTATTTTGCTTCGTGGAAGATATTTTACTACAGAAGAGATTTTGATTTCGTTACTATTACAGATATTGACAGGATTCCTCCTGTGTCTTCTGCTGTCGCTCGCGTCCTGCCAGTTGGATCTCCCGCCGCTGAGAGACGACAGAACGAACGGTTTCAATCGTCAGCCTGACGACAGGGCCGACAGGTACGACGGCTACGACCAGCAGCAGCAGCAAGGCCAACGCAGGCCCAACGATCCCGATTTTAGAAACGTTTTGGCGAGGCTCGATTTTCTCGGCGCCGAAAGCTGCAGCAACAACGTTGCCGCCCAATGGAACTACGAGACCGACGTCAACGAGTACACGCAGTTACAAGCGGTACGCATATTCGAAAAAAAATAGGCTATGTCAACGGTTCTTAACCTGGGGTCCATGGACCCCCAAAATACGAGGGGACCCCCTGCGGTCCCCCAAGGTTAAGAACCACTGGGCTATGTAAATGTTTTCTACACTGAGAAAAAGAAATGGTTGGATTAAGCAAATGCGCAGTGACATACGTTCAAAGATGTATTTTGTTGGCACAACAAATATGTTTGTTTCAATCGACAAATTTTGAATAAATTGAAGCAAATAATCGTTTAACAAAACAATGCTATATTTGTACCAAACAAATAACAGCTTTGAACGTATGTCACCGCGACTTTTGGTTACTCCAACCAATTTTTTTTCTCAGTGTATGTTGATCAACCGATTGTTTTTTTTTTTTTTTTGGGACACGCGCTAACGGGCTCTTATCAATACGCGACAACTTTCCCTCGTTTCAACTTGAACGCAATCCACTTTCGGTGTTTTATCGACCCGCGTAGCCAATTATATACATTTCAAGGAAAGCCCGTATTATGGTTGCAGATTACAAGGAAAACGTGTGTGCACAGTATTAGGGAGACGGCGCTGTGAGTGTTCCAGCTTTCGTTATAATTACGATGGGGCGCGCTTAGTCATAACGTCGCACGCTGTTTTGACGGAACACGCGTCTCCGCCTAGAGCCTTAAATTTATCATTATTTCTGACAAACATCGAGGCATGTCACGAGTAAAAAAAATTCAGGAAAAATTACATTTAATGAGACAATTTGGATAGAAATTTGGGAAATCTAGAAAAAACGCTGTTTTCAATTAAGCCTAGTTTATTTATGTATTTATTTATTTATTTATTTATTTACGGGGACCAGCCCCTTTTACATAGTTTTATACACGTTTTTTTTAAAGTAATAGTTTTTATAACAAGAAAATAACAAATTGCACAAGATCATCTCTGGTATATCTTTTAAGAAAAATAGGTTTCTGAGGAATCTGTACGGTTGCATGAGACTAGTTGAGGATGTCCGAGCCCTCTACTCGTAGCGAAAAATAGCATTCCGCATGGTGGTTTTAAAGTTGAAAGTTTAATTTCTTTTTGAATTCTAAAAAATGTTCGTAACTCGACTCCTGATAGCGTTAAGTTCTAATCTTCCTCTTGGCAATTCGCAACCACCCCCACTATCGTCTACTCTCCTATTCTTTCGAATTTCGCAGTAACATCAGCGAAGCCAAACATCGACAGAGAATTCCGCAGAGTCCTCGACCTCATATCTAGCCTGCGGCTCCTCGGTTCGTGAGATTCGCACTTCTCCCTACGCTCGTCCGTTCGTCCGTTTTACCGAAGAACGAGAGAATTTCCCGGAGCGTCCGAGAGCGTCGGTCGATCGCACCGTCTTTTTTTTATGATATCTCTCTCTCGCGGAGCCGCGAGAAAGGGCGTGCACGCGCTCACTCGCGTGGCTCGCTAATGTATACCTACATACGGGAAATGTTCCCAGGTGATGCCATTGTGCCCGCGGCACAGTCGCGATTAGGATTGAGTAACAGCAGGGAGACCGCCGGCACTTTATCCGCGAACGAGCCGCGGCACGACGGACGAGAAGCTCCGACTTCCAGACAAACCGGTGCTCTTCCCCCGCGTCCGCCGAAGAAAAGAATCCTCGGGTGGCGAATTCTCTCGTAACAATCATAATTGTTATTACTCGACGATTACGCAGCCATCCTTTTTTTCTTCTTCCATCCCAATTAAATTTTCGCCGGAAAAACTGTGAGCATTGTTCTTCAACATTCCCCGATCCGCAGTTGCACGACGGCGACACAAAGGTCCATTATGCCCCGCGAGTTGAATTATTCAGCCGCTGTCCGATAACTGCGAAAGCGCCTGAGGACCGAAGGACTCGGAAGGCTCGTCGAAGAGATTCCGAACTCGAGCACCGAGGCCGATCGAAAGTCCTCGGTGAAGCGAGTTTCTCGTCGCCGGTGCATTGCACGCTTCAGGAAGGAAACTCGAGCGTTCCCCCTTATCGATAACGGCGCAACTGTCAGCGTGTCCCGGTGCACTTGTGCCGCAGTCGGTCACTGTACAACTAGTTCACAGTCCGCACCGATAAGGCTGCGCAGTTCAGCCTTTCGGATTCCCTGGGAACGGCGCAAAGGAGAGATATGATAATTGTGGGGAGATTCGAGCTGGGGAATTCGAGCTGCCTTTATAATAAATGAAGAAATGAGTATAACCGCATGACGGCTTATTAAAATTGTCGTGATGGGGTTCGGTTAAATTTCTTGGGAATAAAAAGAATGAAATCCTGGTTTGAACGCGCGTCTAGTCATTGTCACGAAAAATTACGTGAAACTGTGAATAGTGCTATTATAATAATACGCAATAGCGTTTTAGTACATGATTCTCAGACAATTTTGTGTTAAGTTGCATGTATATATTTTCTTATTTTTATCGTGTCGCATTCGCGATGGCAGCTCGAGGCACAGCGACAGTACGCCGGCTTCCAGAATCAAGCATGGCAGTTGATCTCGAGACTGGACAGATCCGCCTTGAGGGATCCGAATGTTGGACGGCGATTGAGATTCCTGTCAACGGTGGGTCCAGCTGCGCTTCCGCCTGATCAACTTGACCGGGTAAGTTCGACATGCCTGATTACTTCATTTAAAGAGCTATAAAAAGAGGTGTATCGGATCGTGCATTAGCGATCGATTAAATCCATTCCAATATGTTTGATCGAATTTGATTCAAGAAATTTCTTTATATGAGTCGATTTTCTGAGTTGGCTTAAAAATATGTAAATATGCCTGAGTACATAATTTTAAGAGCCAACTGGCCTTGTCATTCGGTAAAAAGAGCTGTGTTGAATCGTGCATTAGCGGTAAAAAGGGCTATATCGGATCGAGCATTAGCGATCTATTAAATCTATTCCAATATGTTCGATCGAAATGGATTCAAGGAATTTTTTCGTAGGTATCGTTTTTCTGATCTGACTTCAACAATTTTAAAGACACCGGATTACGTCATTTTAAGAGCTAGCTGGCATTCACATTCTGTTTAAAAAAAGGGTTATATCTGATCTGACTCAAAGAATTTTAACCTCGTCAACGAATGTCGAATCAAAATGCAATTTGGCACACATCGAGAGATGATCTCCATCGGCATAGAAATAAATTCCGCCACCTCCGGCCAATTTAATTTCCTGGCACCAGCCCGAAACGCTGGGAGGTCAAGTGCTTCGAGTATGCGTCTCCCGAAACCCAATTGAAAATCAAAGATCCGTTCGTCCAATATAACTCAGTGAAGAATCGAAATCATAATTGCAAGGCCATGTTCTCCAGCGTGCAAGGAGAAGTCGTGAAAAACATAAAGACACCTTACGCCACGGTAATTCTAGGGCACACTTACATAAAAGAAATCCTGTCAATCCGAGAGCAATTATAGCGCTTGTCTGTCTTAAATAGATCATTTGTCGAGCGTGTGAGAAAATTGATTGATTGAGTGCGCGAATGAAAGTCAGCAGGTTGAACGGGAATCTTTTACAGTCGCCACCTACTCAATCCGTTGGACTGCTTGCGTCATTCATTATAAGCATCGGCGATGCTCTTTTTTCAGAGATTTTTTTCCAACCCCATTTATCTAGCTCGTTCGTCCGAGCCTTCATAAGTTGATAATCGTAGCGGCGATCAACGAAGTGTAGGAAATGCTTCCGGCTTTCTGGGTATACGCTTTGCACGAACGTCGGAAAAATTCGCGCCAATCGGAAAGCAGCTCTTACAGCTGGAAGGAAAGGATTCCTTTTTTTTCTTCCTGCTTATAGCACACCTGGCATATGTGCGGGTTTACAATCTTGAGTGCGCTCAAGCGCGACGGACCATAGGCGCATCGAGAAATGCATGCCGGACTGCAGTCATCGTGCATACACCTGCAAACTGAACTGCATAATGAATTAATTTGCTTTCTCCCGTCGTCTCGTTACAGTACAACCGAATCATAAACGATATGCTTAGCATATACAATTCAGCGACTATTTGCGCCTACAACGATCCCTTCCGGTGTGGACTTCGTCTCTATCCAGGTACGATACTTTTTATAATTTTTTTTTACCACACCAATGCACAGTTTTTCTATTTACAAAAAAGAGTTATTGAAATTCGTTGAATTGCTTTTGTCATTTGACATCGAAACATCGTTGCAGTACGGTAAACAAGTTCGAACATTTAATAGACACTTCTTGTCCATTAACTTTCACAATGTTCTTGGTTACTAATTTATAATCTTATTCTTGACAATTTTACAAACAAAAATGTAAAATTAACAAAAAAAAGTTATGGTTGATTGCGGACAAGAAATTGTTAAAAATAAATGTTTTTGTTGCGTCCTCGGCAACGAAGTGAACAAACGGCAATGATCTCTTTTATCGCATAGAATACGCGAAGAGCTAAGTAATTTCTGAAACGGCGAGGTTGGTTTTGGCGCAAAATCTATTCGATGCTGCCGTGAAAGCGGCGAGGCACGTCTTGAATATTATATCTCGCTGAGACTGCGGAATTGCACGACCGGAGTGAAAATAATTCGAGAGCTCGGGAATTGTCTGGCTTTCCAGCACGATGAAATGATCATTGTGCGAAGTCAAGAGAATAACGTCGATTAATGATTGCAATTATTATAATTTTTTTTTCTGCACGGGCAGATGTTTCGAAGATAATGGCGAGAAGCCGGGACTGGGACGAACTTCAATGGGTATGGATGGAATGGAGAAGACGAAGCGGCTCCCAGATACGAGACCTGTACGGACAACTCGTTCAATTGAACAACGATGCGGCGAGATTGAACAGTAAGTTTATTGCTCCGCAATCAGAGACTTACGCAACGAGACGAGGCGGCTTGATATTCGCGATACAGTACTGAATTATTTATTTTTTTAAATCTCTGATTCAATAAATTATTATTAAATAAATTAACTAAATCGAAGATTTTATCGATAATCAACAATATGGTAGAGAACGCACGAATATGAACCGAGAATTTCTATCATTAAAAAAGATTATGGAAAAGAGAAAAAAAAAGTATTTTCCTGACTTCGCTAAAGTGCACACTCCGTGCGTGCAACACGTGCAGAAAATGGCCTATTATTGACCAATGATCATTATTAACCTGTGCGCATGCGCAGTACAGTTTCATTATTCTCTAGCGAAAAATAGGCCTCACTACTCCTCAGCGAGTAATAGGGCTCATTACTCCCTCTGGAAGCCCTTATTAAAGAAATCTTTACTCCCGGAGGAGTAATGGTCATTGGCGAATACGACGATTTTGCGACTCACGAAATGTGATTAGGGGAGGGCGGGGCAAAATGGCACAGCGGGGCAAAAGGGGATTATGAGACAAAACGCAATTTTCCAATAAAATTTGGATGGTGGCGATTGCGGTACGTGGGGCAAAACGGGTTTGAAAATCCGGATTAATCGTTGGGACAAATTGGGGCATCCAAAAATTATTGGAAAATTGAGTTTTGCCCTCACTGTCCCGTTTTGCCCCGTTCTCCCCTATTTTAACGAAGTCAGAAAAAAGTACTCTCGTATAGCTCGAGCAGCAAACTTCACATTCGGGGAAAATCGCACACTTCTTTTTTCCTGTAGGATATTAATTATACTATTTTGACACTTTGCTTAATCGCAGACTTCACCGACGCGGCGGAATATTGGACGTTCCCCTACGAGAGCCAGAACTTTCAGGAGGAGGTCGACGAAGTTTGGGAAAGCATAAGGCCGCTCTACGACGAGCTTCATGCATACGTAAGGAAGAAGCTTCGGGATCTTTATGGACCGGAGAAAATTGGAGGACACACGCCGCTACCGGCACACATATTAGGTATATGAATTGTTAGATCGGCGACAAACGACCTCATCAATTCCGCTTCCAGCAAAGAGGCGGTAAAGCTTGTGGAAGAAAAAAAATGATTTAACGATCGTTTCTTTTTTTTTTAGGAAATGTATGGGCTCAATCATGGACGAACATAATCGACTTGGCGACACCGTATCCCGGAAAATATTACATGGATGTGACGGAGGAAATGCAAGCTCAGGTAAATTAAACTCCAAATACCGTTAAAAGTATTTACCAACTTTTCTCACGACATAAGAAGAAAAACCTTACCTTAAATACACGACATGGGCAGTTTTACTCTGCTCTCCTCTACACTGAGAAAAGGATCTAGTAAATATGACTATACCGCTTGAGACATATTACCATAGTACATAATAGTAGGGAACTAGGGCGTCACCTAAGGTAGGAAGTACCGGATTTATAAGAATTTTTCGCTGATATTATGGTAAAAATTCTTGGAAAATCAGACTCCATAGGTGGCTCGTTAGTGCCCGACTACTATCTGCTATGGTAATTTTTCTTAGATGATCGGTAGTTTTTACTAGATCCTTCTCTCAGTGTATAGAGCGAAATCGATCTCGTACTGGAAGACGGCACTTCCGGTCTCTAAATCTCGGCTTCTTTACCGGAATTCACGTCATGGGGAAGGAGCTTGTCTCCGGATTGAAAATGTTGATTTTTTACCGGAAGTGTCATCAGGAGGAAAACGTTACTTTCGGTTTCAAAATATAATTTTTCGACCGGAAGTACCGTCACACCGGAAATACGTCACCTCCGGTATGACGTCGCTTCCGGTGGTAAAGTGACAATTTAAGGCATACGGCAGACAGTTCAGAGCCAGCTAAGCGCTATTTTTCCAGTTACGGCGGAATCTCACCTGGGCATTGACTGACATTAATTCAATTAATTAAAGTTTAAAGTTCAATTAATTAAAGTTCAATTAATTAAAGTTCAATTAATTAAAGTTCAATTAATTAAAGTTCAATTAATTAAAGTTCAATTAATTAAAGTTCGATTAATTAAAGTTCGATTAATTAAAGTTCAATTAATTAAAGTTCTCTCTTACCGAGTTCTTTTCGTTATTCATCTCGAACGCAGGGTTACACGCCGATAGACATGTTCCGCGTGGCCGAGGAGTTTTACCTCTCGTTGAATCTGAGCGCGATGCCTCCGGAGTTCTGGGCAGGAAGCGTATTGGTGGATCCTGGCAATCGTCAATTAATCTGTCAAGCTTCCGCCTGGGACTTTTGCAATCGTCTCGACTACAGGTAGATAAAGAGAAATCTGAGCGATTAAAAAAATTTAGAAAGGTCAACACGCCATCTTCGTCGAAACGAATGTTCGACGGCTGATTCATCGACCTTTTCCCTCAGGATCAAGATGTGCACCAAGGTCACGATGAAGGATCTCATCACGGTACACCACGAAATGGCGCACATACAGTACTTTCTCCGATACAGCGGTCTTCCAAGAGAATTTCGCGACGGCGCTAATCCAGGTGAGAGTCCGATCTAACGTGATACAAAATTTCTCGCTGCCTACATTGTCGGCTGTTCAAAAACAAATGATGATATCGTGATCGAAGTCGATGGAAGATGATAGGACTGTTGCCAGTTAAACGATGCGGAAGGCAAGGCCCGCTTTTGCATTTAATAGCTCGAAAGCGAGCTCGTGCAGACTCTCCGGATACGCTCGAGATGAATTTCTAAACGATGGATAAGCCGCTGCCTGAACGTCTCGGAGATGCTATACAATATCTGGTCATCGTGTGTCGATCGCGCACGATAAATCCAAAACTGTTAAATTTTTTTGCAAAATTATTATACGCAATTATGCATTTTTTGCAAAATGATTACGGGATATCGTAAATTGTTTATGCACAGAACGATACGTCATATGTAATTAAAATTTTTTTTTACGGTGAGATATCAGATGGTAGGACCCGAGCGTTACCGGCAGTCGATTGTTTCGAGTCGCATAATATTCGTAATAAATATTATTCGATATCAAAGTGCCAATGATGCAGCTGAATGCCGGCAAGCTCGGAAATTACAGTGCCGAGCAAACGAGCTCGTTTAATCGGCGGGACCGTTCACGCTACCATGGGCGTAAGCCGTACGAACGCTTATGCACGGTACATACCCTGGAATATATGTATTTATTACGTCGTAACGTAATTATTGCACTTTCACCATCGGGATACTTTGCGATACGCTCGGCCGTATCCGGACCGGAACCACCAAGCTCCCTCCGAATAGCGAACTGCATCGGGGACAACCGGGGAAATCTTGGGCCCCATACGTTTATACGATTTTTACTCACAATCGGATATCACGAGACTCGCTTAAGACACACTTAATAAATGTCATTACAACTAAGTGGTCGGTTGACAGAAGAACGGAGATTCCAGACATAAATACCATAATCATAAATGTATGACCACTTCAGAAATTTGTCACTCATAAATCGTAATACACATTGTTCGATGGGAACTGCGCTTGACAAGGAAATACCGATTTTACGCACGACGTGATTTCACGTGATAATATACTCAAGAAAAAAACTCCACCATTAGTTAAAATAATTAGTTGGATAGCAATAGTCGGATACAATTTTTTTCCGACTTTTTTTCGTTTTAATTAAATTCGGAAAGAGGCAATACGAAACCCAAAACGGAGATAACACTTCATTTTTTTTTTTGCCATTTGCGAAAGATTGACCATTTTGCCATTTGCGAAAGATTGGCCATTTTGCCCCGCTCGTATCTCTACCGTAGTCCAAGTTTCTTGTTCGAGAGCAAAATATGAAACTAATGTTTTCTTTTTTGCCGTTGATTCGCCAGGGTTCCATGAGGCCGTCGGCGAGGCTATCGCGCTCAGCGTCGGGACTCCAAAGCATCTCGAGACTCTCGGACTGGCGAACAAGTACGTCTACGAGCCGTCGGCGGATATAAATTATCTGTTTTCTCTGGCAATGGAAAAAGTGGTTCTACTGCCGTTCAGCATCGCGGTGGACAGATGGCGATGGGACGTATTCCGGGGTGTCGTCAATCGGGAGGAGTACAATTGTCACTGGCACAGATTGATGGAACGTTACGCCGGTACGAAGCCGCCGGTTTTGAGATCGGAGGACAATTTCGATCCCGGCGCGAAGTACCACGTGCCTGCCAACGTTCCCTACATCCGGTGAGTACTGTACATACACCATGTAATTAAAAAAAATTGATGCATATTTTCTTTTTAAATATAATTAAATGTTTTTTTCTAATCGCATTACTACAATGAAATTGTTCCGCGGGCAAAGTGCGTGTCGATCTTTATTCATGGGTTCTTGCCATTGTGCCTTATCGGGAGAAATCTTTGCGGTTCGCGAATACAACTCCTCGATCTTACCGACCCGGCTTGTGTACGATGAGCTGAACGCGTTTGATGGTCTCTCGCGATTTTGCTCGTTGATTCGGACGGGGAAAATCAGCTCGCAGGAAATTAGAGTTTCAAAAAACGAAACCCATTCGAGACCTCGTTTATTTTCTTCTTTCGTTTTACTGTGCATCTTACCGACACGGCTTGGATAGGAAGAGCTGAATGCGTTCAACGATCTCTCGCGATATCGCTCGTTGATTCTGACGGGGAAAATCGGTTTGCGGGAGATTAAAGTTAAAAAAAAAAATGAGTCTCTTTCGAACACTCGTTTATTTTTTTTCTTCTTTGGCTTTATTGTCGAGAAGAAAGAACATCGATGGTGTGGTTGATCATTGCAGAAAATACATACATTACACATGTTTTTCGTTGTGATAAATCGGTAACAGTCTCACCGTGGCAACGGCAGATAAAGAACTAAAATGTACCATTTACGTATAACATATAAAAAAAGGTACATAACTCAAAGGCGCTCCACAATCGTCGTTAACGCACATCACCATCAATGAGTTCGTCAACCGTGATGCGCGATCGTACTGAAGAAAACAATACGTCGAAAACAATTCTACAAATGTAACAAATTTTTTTTTACACAGTTAATACTTCGAAAAGGACTTCGTAAAACGAATCCTTCTTGACTTCCAAAACTCGCATATCGTTTGTATATTTTTGTCGTACACGAATGCTCGACGAGCTTCGTCACGGATCACAGAAAACGCAAACTCAATTATCGAGAAACCGGCAAAATCTAATTTTCAATCTGAAACATTTCGATACGCCATTACTGTCGAGGACTAAAATTAGAATTGGCCGATATCCGATGTAGCACCTGCAGAGTCGCTAGGCTCGTGCGGAAATTCCCAAAAGAAATTGAGCGAATAACGTAAATTGATGTTTATCAATGATAATGGTTATCGGGTATTGATCCTTGTTTCCCCCATCATCAATATCCTTCGTGACCGGATTCGTGGCCGGATTCGTAGCCACCGCCGTAATCGCCGCCCCCGTAGCCCTCGTCGCCTCCGTAGCTTCCGCCGCCTCCGTAGCTTCCGCCGGAGTGTTCGTATCCACCGCCACCACCACCTCCTCCTCCGCCGCCCGACGAGTGCTCGTGACTCTCGTGATGAACGGGATAGGGTACGGGAACCTTGACTGGATAGGGCACGTGTTTCTCGACGGGATAGGGAACGGGCTTGCTGACGTGTACGGGTACGGGTCTCTCGACGGGAACCTTAACCGGATACGGTACAGGTTTGTCGACCGGATAGGGCACGTGTTTCTCGACTGGATAGGGCGCAGGCACTGGTACCTTGACTGGCACTGGTACGGGTTTCTCAACGTGAACGGGAACGGGCCTCTCCACGTGAACCTTCACCGGGTAGGGTACGGGCTTTTCCACTGGATAGGGCACGTGTTTCTCGACCGGTACCGGATAGGGCTTGTAGACGTGAACGGCGATCGGGCGATCGACCGGCACCTTCACTGGATAGGGTACCGGTTTCTCTACGGGATAGGGCGCGGGCACGTGAACGGGGACCTTCACTGGGTACGGTATGTTCTTTTCCACCGGGAAAGGCGCCGGTACCGGCACTTTGACTTCATAGTGGATCTTCTTCTCTACCGGATAGGGCTGGGGAACGTAGACCTTGTACGGCACAGGTCGCTCGACGTGAACGTGGACCGGATAGGGCACTTTCTTCTCGACCGGATAGGGCGCCGGTATGTGGATCGGTACCTTGACGAGGACCTTTACCGGATAAGGTATCTTCTTCTCGACCGGATAGGGCTGCGGAACGTGGACCTTGACGGGATACGGCACGCGCTTCTCCACGGGATAATGTACCTTCTTCTCGACAGGATACGGAATCTTGATGTTCTTCACTATGGTGATCTGCTTTATCTTGCCCTCGTCTTGTCCGTCGCCTCCACCCACCGAGCCACCGCTCTCGTAGCCGTGACCTCCGGCGTAATATCCACCGAAATCATGCCCTCCTCCGTCACCCTCGCCGCCACCGCCTCCGTGACCACCCTCGAAATGCTCGAGACCACGCTTCTCTTGCTTCTTCTCGTCACCCGCCGCGACGGCACTCTCGCCACCTGACCTATTCTCGGCCGATTTGTTGTCCCCGCTCCTCGACTCCTTTACGTCCTCCTCTTTGCTGTGTGCCAAGCCTATCAGCAGGGCTGACACGATGAGCGTCAGTAACTGAAAGTTAATTGTCGACAAATCGTGATATCAAAGAAAACAAAAATCCATTAACGTCACTCGGACTTTATGAATAAATCGGTTCGGTGTCGGCTTACCGAAATCCTCATTGTATCGAGTCCCTCGCAATGTGGTTGATGTTCAGAAGCTTACTGGATGGGTCCCCCCAAGAGTCCGAAGTATTTATATATACTAGGATCGCGGAGTTCGCTTTCCCCGCCAACGTCGAGTTCCTCATGGTGCCATTGCCCGTCGAAAGTGAAACACTTGCGCATGTGTGTTTTGTGTTGGTGCGCGCAATACACGCGATTTATCCTGCGGCTCGGCAAGAGGATCGCGGACAAGTCCGCAGCCATTTCTTCCGTGTGTGCAGACAAGTACGTGTGAAAGAGTTATGGGTTCGTAGCTTTGTGTACATTGCGACGCTTTTTGCTAGTCACGCCGGCTACATAATTTTTTTTTTTTTTTTTTTTTTTGCAAACAGACGAGAACGGATGGATGCTACCAGGCCACATGCGTTTCAGCACTGTTCGCAGAATCGGCCCGGTGCAATTGCGACGATCGCGCTAATTGCGGCTGCGGTTGCAGAAAAAAAATCTCCGCTTTCGGGACTGTTTTCCTCTGTAAGGAATATGTAACACATCTTCGGAGGGAAAAGTTTCGTTTATAAAAAAAACACTGTTTCTCTCGGTCCTCGAGACTTCGGGACGAGCCCGAAAATCGGCGACCGTTTTCGCATTCCACTGCTCCCTTCACATTGCGAACCCAACGACTGTGGAGCCCAACCACCTTGATCGCAATAACACGCGAGGCTATAAAACATCGAAACTACCGCGGCCGTAAAGTTGGTGTGTGCGCTAATTTCATTCGGCCGGAAGAGAAAGGAAGACCGATAGTGCTATCGGTCAGACCGACCAGATAGACGTCCGGACGACGAAACGGCGATAGCCGGAAGAATACACTTATTCTAAAATTCGATTTCATTGCCTCAGTGGGAAAAGCTGGTCGGTGACCAAAACCGGTAAATCTCATGGTTACTTTCAATGCATACAAGGCGATCTCGATAGCGAGAAAGGTACAAATTAGGAACAATCCGAGCACTATTGCGTAACGGTGCAGAGAAATTTGTAATGCACGGGGGGCACCGACGCTCCGGGGCGCGCTGAAGGAGGAAGAGAGCAAAGATGGAAGGCAAGAAAAAAAAAAAGCACAATTGCGACGACGGTAAATCCACCGCGAAGGACTCGTGCATTATTATAGGAGCGTGTTATGCGCTCTTCGGGTTCTCGTATGAAACACACATTGGCCACGAACACGCACACAAACGATACACATACGCGATAGCAGTGAAAGTGTAATTTAAAATGAACGCGCAGATGACGTGATATTCCCGCGGCGCTTCCATCCGTTACTTTCAACTAAATCTAATGATATAGCGGCGAACCTGTCGACTTCCTACATTGTACATTGAGTAACACAATGCACGTCCGTTACATGCATAGACGAAAAAAATAAATCGAGGAAATGAGGTTTTGCCATGTGGCTCGTTAGGCGCCGGTCCGATTACTTGTACATTCAATTTTCCTAACAAGATTCGATTTGAAGCTAGGAAGGTGTCGGCAATCATCGATAATTACGATCAACTATTAATTGCCGACGGCAGAATTGCTTCTGGTTTTTTTTTTCGTTTTTTCTTTTATTTTTCTGCGTGTACGCACCGTTTACTTGTCGAGAGTGAAAGGGATAGTGCTAGACGATAGCCACGGCGTAATTAACCGGATGTTTTACAGAGCGCTTATTTATTTTCAACAATTATCGAAGCTGCGCAGTTCCCGACCTTCCTCGGTATGGTAGAACACAATTTTCCTTTCCTCATACTCCGTCGATCTACAATGCTTTTCAGTACAAAATTGACGTTATCCGGATGGACAAGGTGCACCCTCTTATCGATAAACTATCACTAGTGCTTTGGCGAAGACTGAAATGCTACAAAAAAAAACTGGAAAAAAATGACAAGATCGATTTTATCAGGTCATCGGTAAATCCAGCCCTGACCCGGCCTGTTTCCGTAATCCCTGACGACGGAGTAATCTCCGGCGTTGGTTAACTGCGCCGATCGATCGTCGATGGAACGGCGGTAGGTCACTGGGGAAGTGGAAGTTGCGATCGGAACCGGTGGGACCGCAGCCGGTACAACGCGAAACAGCTGAAGCGGATACGGCCTCGTAGTTTGGACGGCGAGGACCTTGACCGGGTACAAGGAATGAAATCGGTCTGCGTCCCGAACTTCGTAGACTCTACCGGCCGGAAGTCTTTGCTGGCGTTGCCGCTGGTGTTCCTCGTCCGTTGCGAGCGTTGGGTCGGAGCTTTCGTACCCCCTAACCGGAAACGGAAGTTGCCGCGTAACGGCGAACGGTCCCGAACTGGGGGAAGCGACTTCTGGAAGGTTCTTGTTGTAACTCTGCTGCCGCTGCCGTTGCTGGTGACCGTTCGGACTTCCCTGGTCACTGTTCCCCACCGGTAGCTGACGGGCATCGACTCTGTTGTCCACCGAACGCTTCACATATGCCGAGGCCCTCTCCGCCGCCTCCTGCTCCCGTATAATCCTATCGTACTCGTGACGCTGAGCTGGTGTGTAGCCCGTACTCGGAAGTTTGAGACTCTTGTCGTACTTCCTCACACTCGAATACGACTCCCGTATCGTCTCGGTCTCGGTCGTCGAGTTACCACTTTCGAGAGCCTTCTCCACGGCCCTCTCCGCCGCTCGCTCAGCTGAACGCTCGACCGCCAACTCGGCTGCTCGCTCGAGATCCTCCTTTTTAGTCGCCAAACCACTGTCCGATAGGCACAGCCAGAGAAAGGCGAACGCCATAACTCGTAACTCCTGTTTTTACATATAATATGTATGTATATACCCACATGTCCAGTTTTTACGGGGTATTAAGGAAACAGTTTTATGGCATTGAATCACATTCGTATGACACATCGGATTGTGCAAATAGAAATCGTACGCGTATGAGGAGTCGAGTGCAGTCTTCTGCAGTCTAGACTTTGGAAGTTGGATAACAGTCGATGAGTTTCTAGTTTTTAAATATACTCGCTCGAAGAATGGCTGTGATCAAGACCGAGAGTCATACGACTGTGGTCATTTTTCTTGGGAGCTTCAGGATGCGTAACACGTACGTCCCAACTAAAAGTTTAATTCGATGAAAATGTCAGTACTTCGCGATGTCCGAAAAATTCGAAAAAAAAAATCAAACTTATCAATGATGTCGAGACCTTCGATTTTTACATAATAATTATTATTAAAAAAGTTACTAAAAAATTATTTAAAAAACATCAGCAAACCATTTATTTTCTTATTTTAAATGAATTCCTTGATTTAGAACTCATTTCAATTTTTTTCAATAGTTCGTAGTTATGGCGTTAAAAAAAAACTTGAGAAAAGAAAAAAGGTTTACTGATGATTTGTTGAACAATAAATAATAATTTGTTTGTTTTTTTTTCAGCAATTTGTTAATAACTTGTGGACATTATTATTATGCAAAACTAATGTTCTTGACACCTTTAATACAGTTGATTTTTTTCAGTTTCTTATGTCATTAGAAAGTATTTAAATTCTCACTGAACTTTTGGCTGAGAATGTAAGTGTGATGCATCGCATTGAAACTTTGATCTGTTTAATACCACAATAAGCATGAATAGGTGACCATGAAAAACATTTCGGCTCATGTTTTGAACCCTTTTTCCAAAAATAGAGACATCGACAAGACACTCGCGGCATTAAATTAAAAAATATATATTTTTGTATCAAAAAATGTAGAGCTTGCGTTAAACCTTCCCAATCTCACTTCTCTAGAAACTTACCGTATTTTGAAAATTATTTGAAAACTGTCGATCAGATTGGAACAAAAAAAAATTATGAAACGAACGTTGAAAATTATAGGATATGTCTCAAGAGTTGTATTTCAAAATAGGGATCACAACATGTAAAAAGAAGAAAATTAGAAAACAGCGGTAAAGAAGCACGTTTAATATTGAATCAATCTAATTCACAGTGACCGCGAAGGCTCGAAGCAAAAATAGCAAAAATTACAAACCTGACTGAGTATTCCCATGCTGCCGATGACAATAGCGTCGAAGGTTTGTAAAACGGTGTCCAACTGTGAACTGGTTACCAGTGGAAAGGTATCCAGCATTATATTTATATACCAAAGACCAGACTTTCCCCGGTCCAGATAGAACGAGGCTTCAAAGCCTCCCCTCAATTATCTTTTCTCTATGACGATTGGTATTGTTTCTTGCTCCACCATTATACTATTATCAATGTATCCAGTCGCGTTTATTTCCAGCAATTTTCCACATACCTCTCTCGCCCGCTCGGTCGTACAGAATCCCGTCTTACGCAGTTACCTGCTTCTCGAATATTCTTCGAAAATCATTCATATCGCCAGTTGGCAACGCTCGTTCGGACTGTAGATCGGCAGGTTGGGAGACAAATGCGAGATCGCATTAAAAAAAAAATAAAACAAATTTCAAAAGAGCAATCCACAAGAATTTACATTCCACATAATTTATTCAACATGCAAATTCCACTATAGCCTACTTTCGTCGATTATTCGTCCATTCACGGCTCCCCATTGAGCGTCGTACAAAATTTCACAGAATACCGCTGTACCTGGAATACATATATACGTAACTATAAGAATGACAATAACAAATTACCCAGATACTTTCTCGAAGATCGTAAAATCACAGGAACCCTACGAACGCGGTCTGACGATTGTCGTTTTCTTTTTTTTTTGCACTACAGTACCAAGAAACAATTCGCACGTGAGTTAGGTACGACGTTAGTTTACAACGAAGAATCTCGCCGATGGAAGTTGTTATTGACTAGAGTATAGGTACTAGCGTACTACTACGAAGTACTGCCACTTCGGTACAGTAGAAATAGTTTTTAAATGTAATATATATCAGTTGCTAGAGGATCGTCGTGGCGACTCCAAACGACGGTTCATAGAAACGGTCATCAGGTGTAGCTGGTACGAAGCGAGCATTGATCATAGGTTTTTGCAGTCGGTTGGCATGGGCCACTTTCGTTTTGCGCGCCGGGTCTGCGCCTGACGCTGTGCAACCCGACATGCGTGGCGGCACGCCGGGTCAGCCGTGTTCGGAGCCAACGGCGCCCTGCCTGACACCTCGCGGCCGATAGCTAATATTCAATATTAATATAAATATTACACATAAAAATCCTACAAATAAGATAAATCATCATACACAAAATATTAACAACAAAACATCTAGCATTTACACGAAAACGACGAAAAAGTTCATTTTACCAGTACAGACCCCATCCGACGGAGAGATATTTCTTTTTTAACATTCCGAGCAGAATTGGACATCGTAACAATAATCAGGAAAAAAGGAAACGAAAACAGTTATGTTACACAAAATGGGATAGGACATGTAAACATATGACCCAACATTTTGGACGCAAACATTTCCACGAAAACGCCGAAAAAGTGAATTTTACCATACCGAACATATAACACTCCGACGTTATCCGACGGAAGGTGATTTTTTTTTTGAGTTTCCGAGTAGCATTGGACGTCATATAAGAATAATCAGGACAAAAAGAACTGAAAACAGTTATGTTACATAAAATGGGATAGGATCTGGAAAACCGCTCTATCATCGCCGAGCGTCAGGTCACCTTACTTGGGTTTGTCTTTTGGTTTGTGGTCATCCTTACTTTTGGATTCGCTTTTCGACGAGCTTTCGTTCGTCGTGTCTACTTTGTCAATTTTCTTCTGCGGCTCGTCAGCTTGGATGTCTTCGTACTCGCAGTCCGGCTCATGATCGTCAACGGGAACGAGGGTGGGTTCCTCGACGGGATACGGAACTTTCTTCTCGACCGTATAGGGCACGTGTTTCGTTACATGGACGGGATAGGGTCTGTCGACCGGGACTTCGACTGGATAGGGAACGTGTTTCACCACTGGGTAGGGCACTTCCTTGTCGACCGGGTACGGTTGGGGAACGGGCACCTTGACCTCGTAAGGAACGTGTTTCACGACTTCGACAGGAATCGGCCTCTCAACCTTGACCGCCACCGGCACGGGCCTCCGCTTGTAAACGGGATAAGGTACGGGCTTGTCAACGTTAACCGGATAGGGCTTGGGCACTTCAACGGGCACCGGCCTATCGACGTTCACCTCTATAGGATAGTGCACAACCTTCTCGACCGGGTATGGCTGCAGTACGTGTTCCGGAAACTTAACCGGCACCGGTATCTTTCGCTCTATCGGGAAGGGCTCCGGCACCGGAACCTTCACCTCGTAATGGACCTTCTTCTCGACAGGATAGGGATCGGGAATGTAGACGTTGTAGGGCACCGGCCTGTCCACGCGAACTTCGACGGGGTATGGTACCTCTTTGTAGACCGGTATCGGCCTTGGAATTTTTACCGGTATCTTGATCATCACTTTGACCGGATAGGGCACTTGCTTTTCAACCGGATACGGCTGGACCACCGGTACTTTGACGGGGTAGGGGATCTTCTTGACGACTGGATAATGAATGGTCTTCTCGACCGGATAGGGCACAGCCACGTTCTTGAAGATCGTCACGGTCTTGTGAACGTCCTCCTGGACGTGGTGACCCAATACATGCGAGTCGCCACCCTCGTCGCCGCTCTCGTCGGCTTCACTCGCCAAATCTTCGGCTGCGTCGGTTTTAGACTGAATGTCCACACCGCTCAAGTCCATCGACTCTATGCCGCGTTGGTAGTCCAGCATGTCCTCGGCACGGAGCACTCCTGAGGAACAGGGCAGAAGAAAAAATTATTTTTTATCAACTATATCGTTTACACTTTCATTACTCCTTTAGATCTTTGCGATGGATTTTAGAGAAATTGGAACAAGTAGAGACATTTTTCGTCGGTGCAAATAAATGGAATTTCCATTCGTTTTGCGAAATGATCGCGTAGTTAATAGTTATTGAATAAAAGTTTATATTATAAGTTTAAAGCTCGCGTAAACATAAAAAATATCCGTCAGTTTTCTCTTACTTTCTATGTAGGGTAGAGCGGGGCAAAATGGGGCAACGGGGCAAAACGTCATTTTCTAATAATTTTTGGATGCCCGAATTCGCCCTATCGGATACATCAGGCTTTTCTGCCCAGTTTTGC